>JAJLRN010000042.1:0-98271 GCA_030567015.1 Sungouiella sharkensis | reverse complement strand
ATATAGTTTTTCCATCAATGAGATCATCAATGTACCGGGTCTTACGTATCCATAGGGGTGAACGACCGTCTTGGCGTTTCATCCCTGATTCGTCAAAGATAAGAGACTCATGCAGAGTCGGATGATCAGCCTCATGCTAAGTAGATCATCCTGACGTCCAACTTATCACTAACGCCCCAATTACCCCTAAAGCTTCCAGCTCACGTGATATAGGATTCGTTTCATTAAGTTGTCTGCAGGTCTGTAAAATGTCTCTACGACATTTTATCAGTACTGTACTGATGAACACATACATCAGTACCTCTCAGACTCTTAGATTCAACAAAGTGCCTCACCCATGACAGGCTCACATTTACGAAAATCGCAATTAAATGATTACTAAGCCTTATTACTTAGTATGGCTCTTAGTTAATAAATTGGGGGAGATAAAACCTATAAAATCTGGGAGATATCCTGTTGTTTAAAAGTTTCAATTATCATCTCTTCAATTCAAACAATTTTGAATCTATCTGCCATGTCGGAAAAGAAATCTGACGAGTATTCGACTGATACCTACTCAATTGCGTCTACGACAGCTTCATCCATCCGGTCAAAGCTCTCGAATGTTCGTTTAAGTTTGCAAAAAGCAAAATTGTCTAAAACGAGCCCAAAGCTCAAGAAGTCTGAAAAGGCTATAATTAACGATACCGGTGCTGGTCTGCAAGACAAGAAGCCGGCAAAGACTGCGTCTGTGAATTACGAAGCTGCCGCCAGCTACATGTCTTTGAAATAGATTCTCAACCACGTCATGATTCAAAGGTTTATTTCCAGGTGATTACATTTCATAATTAATAGATATTTTTCAGACAGAGAAAGAAGTAAATTTTGTAGATGTCATTGTCGTTGATGGAACACCAAGAGAGCAATATAAGATGCACTGAATAGCGCATTGCTGATTTTATCCAATTGTGGAAAACCAACTATCAATTGTTCCAAATCAATTTGAAGTGAACGTTGGTAGCAGCTTCTTTTTGATTTTTAAGAAAGTCAACGTACCGAGAGTAGTCCCAGTAATACTCGAAAGAGTATTTGCTGTCGTCGAATGACTCATTCTGTATGGCAATGAACTTCAGGTAGAGATCCTCGAGCCGCTTATGTAATTGTACAGTTTTTGAAACTCTCTCGGTAATGTCATCCAAAAGTGCCTCGAAGAAAACAAGCATTTCCTTCTAAAAATCTGCACTGCCAGCAACTCTGTCTTTGCTACTTTACACTCTACATGGCATAAAATTAGCTCTTTTTCGACTAGGAACTTCTTCAGTGAGTTGGCTGAAATCAAATTCTGAATCACCGAGTGTCTAATTTGACATGCTATAAGTTTGTGAGCAATTGAGTTAAACCTTTTGTGGCTGGTACTGATTATGGCTAATCCCTCAACATAATTGACAGTACCGTTTTTCGCATGATCAAGAGCCAGCTGGAAAATGTGGTCCATTTGTCCATATGAGAAGGATGTCTTAAAGTTGATTAAGTCACGGGCAATATTGATGAGCTTGGAAACATTTTGGCAGTTGTTTCTGAAGTCAAATTTGGTGTCTGATTCGATATCAAAGTAAAGTCCAAAATTATACTCCAGCGGAAGAGACTTTGAGCTAGACCTATGGACTGGAAGTCTATCTGACAATGTTGGTATTGTTTTCCAAAGCATGAAAGGAGGATCAGATTTGTCGTACACTTGAACATCATGCGAGCCCCAAGTTATCTTCAGAGGCTCAAACTTGACCGACACATATTCTAGCTTCTCAATTCTTTTTCTGAGCAAGTCATAAGAACGGACATGACCATATGGCTTGAACTGATGGAGTAAATGTTGTATTTCCAAATATCCGGGTGGTTCTTGGCACTGATTGGGTAAATCAAGAGCACTGGCTAAGTCAATTCACTCTTTTTTGGAGGAGAGATATAAAGGTATTCAATGTCAAGCATTAAATTGTCATCTTCCGATGCCTCAGTAATGTTCCAATCATCAAAGACAGAGAAACTTGAGCAGAGTGATACATCTAGAAAGCAGAAACAGCCACCGTCATCATCCTCAGCAGTGATGTCCGAATCATTCGCAGAATCATATCCAAAGTCAATTCCAATTTAAAATTTCCAAGATCATATCTAGAGTTCAATGGTGAGATAGGGATAACAGGAGTTGAACAGCAACCTCGTCATCAAGAAGCAGATACCCATCATATCCTTCAATTCTCTCAACAGGTTCTTTGCAAGTTTCTGGAGGTGGATCAATGAATATTATCCTATCTTCATCTGCCAAAACCTATTGTTTGCTCAAAAATGAGAGGAGCAATTGACAGCGAGGGAGTTGTTCACCAGACTCTTGTTACATTTGAGTTTCATTATCCTTTGTGTCATTATGGAGCCGGTCTTGTCGAAAGCGGTTTTGGTAAATGGATAAAAGGAATGCAGTTGAATGGATGAAATTGAGACTGAGAAATCTGTTGAGAGATGGCATACCAGCTCTTTAGAATTGGTTTTATCTGATGCAGAATGGAGAATGTTGAAGCAGACCAGAATCATCATCATAATGCACTAGTGAGACTTGGAGAGTGGGAACTCGACCGTCTTTCTCAGGAAAACACAGTAGTTTTCTGAAGCTCAACCACACTTAACCTTTTATTTTTTCCATTCTTCCTCATTAATCCAATCGCTCTATCATTTTTTCCTCATTCTCTTCTGACTTTCCGTTTAATCTGTTCACCTTTCCCTCCAAATTCTCCAACTAGAGGTTTGCACCCAAAAGCAGCATACTGCACACACTTCCACGATCGCACTTACGTGTAAAAAACCAAACCAAACCTACACGATACACTTATCTATTTCATTTTCATATTCTTCAGCTCCATGTTGCTCAAATTCCTCTACACGTGTATGATATTAGCAGTGGCGTCAGCCAACATCTTCGAATTTCTTCAGAATCAATTCCAACCCCAGCAGCAGGAACAGAATATCAACTTCGAACAACAGGTGCTCGAGAGTAAATGTTCTAAGTATTTGTGTCCCAGCACCTTGGAGTGTGTTGCTGGCCCCAGAGACTGCTCGTGTCCATTCCCCTCGTCGCAGTTGCGCTGTATTTTGCCAAATGGCGAGCCACTCTGCATCTCGAAACCAGCAGGCGAGTTTGACGGGGCATACGACGACCCAGCGACTAATTGGAAGGTGGACGCAAAGAAAGACGACGTCAGAGATTGTGGATGGGTTCAAAGAGCATGGCAGGGCAAGTAGCCAACCCCCATAGAAATAGCTACACCTTTTTGAGTAGGTAGAATCGAAAGAGATTAAAGAAGCCTGCTATAGCATTACTTTCAAGTATGATGCATGGACTTCGCTTCAGATTCGCAACAAATCACCCTTGCAATCACCATTCAGGATCTTCCTCTTTGGTCTACTTCGCTTGTTGCGTATAAATAGATAATGAAAGGCTTCAAAGGTTCAACGAGCACGAGCACGAACATGAGCACGAGCATGAGCATGAGCATGAGCATCCAAGAAATCCAGAAAACTAGATATCTGGCTTTTACATGTAGAAGTGCATAGTAGAGTCAACTGTGAAAGAGCCAATATTTCATTAGTACAAGTGAATGGCTATGGTCACATTTAACCCCAAGCAGCCATATCATATTTCTCATACACCATCCACAGTGGTCTAATGGAGATAAAGTGGAGATTAGTAGTTTAGACTAGTTGTGCAGGCACATCCGGCTTTTCAGGACTTCTCACTTCACTTTTCACTCCACTTTTTTTTCCTATTACTCTTTCTTTTGCTCACATTTTCTCACAATTTTTACTTTTTCCTATTTCTTTTGTTCTCAGTTACTAACATTTTCTTATTTTTGCCTTTCTTCACATTTTATCTCATTTCATTTTTGCTAGATCTTCTGCATCGCCCGATTTCTTTTGCTTCTCCATGTCTTCCTTCACTTTCCTTTTGCTTTAAACGTCATGGTGGAGACTGTCCTGCACGGAAAAGAAACAAGCCAGATACACGTCTTCACTGCACACAGTCTGTACTGAGCCGGGAAAGGACCAAGTCGAGAAGGCTAGACGGACCAATATGTGATTCTTTAAATGGGAAAAAGAAACCAAAACAACTTCAAAATTTACCAAAAATCACCAAAATCCATAATGTTTGCTTCGCTCACCCCACTAAACCGCATCACCTCTCCCTTCACTTTAGCCCATTTGCACCATGCAGATTCTTCCTGTACTAATGTGGCTCGCAATCTTATCGCATGACCCCAGTGTTTTCCCTCAGAATAAGTGCAGGCCTTTAATCATACTTAGATTCTTATATAAGGAATTTGGTCCCCTGATCTTAGATTTCAAAACCAAACCTGAAACTACAAAACGTGCCGCGGACTTAAAGCCAGAGCACTCAAGCAGAACCCTTCGTTGATTAGCATTTGAATTTTCTTTTGAAAAGTTACCGTCTCCACTACCAGTATATCCTTGCTCATACAATGACGATTGCGCTATCTGAAATACCTGGAGCTAACCGAAAGCGTCTGTCTGTCGGAACCGGCCGCCGTGGGCTGGCTGGTTCCAGCTACCCATGTTTTCAGAACTACTATCATGCCTTGAAGTATTTGCGCCCGCAGCCAACATACATCTCCAATGTGAGATCCTCGGTCAATCGCTGGCAACTAAGAGACCTACTTCAGATCGATGCCTCATCGGGTGCCTTGTATCACACCTATGATGACTCTATCCGAATACTCTCCGTGTATCCGTGCAACGAGACGCTGGTGGTGAGCCACGACTATTTGCGTTTACCATACTTTCCCAGATGCTTCAATCATGCTCTGGGCGGAGTGGTTGTGGCTGGCGGAGTGGTCACCTCGCTGTCGAAAGTTTACCTGATGAATATTCCCGACTTAACACGAAAGATGACAGGAGGTTCTCACACGAGGCCGCTGAAAGGTCTTTTTTCGTTGTACACCCCAGAAATGGACTCAGAAATGACGTTCAAGTTGGGCGAGATGATCAATAACGCAGTAACAATCTATCCTAAAGATGGCTACTCGTCGGGTTACACATCTTACGTGTGCAATAATGACTCCAGCTTGTACATTGTGGACGTCAACAACAGTTCTGTCACCGCCACTCGCAACATTGTATGTGAAGCCAACACCTCGTTAAATAACGTCCATCAGTCGCCTGACGGGCGTTTCTTGACAATTACTGGGGACTCAGGCAACATCTTCTTGTTGGATCCACGTATACACAAGCCTTCCATAGAGACGATCAAAACTACACATGATTCGGGATTCGGGATCTCTTACCACCACAATGAGAATATCCTCGCATCAGCGTTCCAGGACGGAAACTGTTTGCTATACGATTTGCGCAGAAGAAGCGCTCCGCTCCGAGAAATTAAGTCGACGAGACCTGGGCACAATTCCGGAGCTTTCAGATGTTGTAAGTTTCTAAAGTCTCCAATCCAGGACCTCTTGGTGGTTCTGGAGCGTGTGGGCCGAGTGCATTTGATTGATCTCAGAGATTTGAGTGAAGAAAACCACCAGGTCATAGTATTCCCTTTTGCCTTGGACCAATTTGCTCACTACAAGCACGACCGCCTTAGTATAAGAGAGAAGCTTCTAAAGTCTCAAAAGAGCTACAACTTCGCCGAGGCTGACGAGGCGGATTCTGAAATTGATCGTGTCGACCATCACAAGCGGTTCGAGGTGTACAACGAGGATACTTCCCATTTCACAGCACCTCTAGTCTACGACTTCGAATACCTCGCTGAAATGAACCCAAGACTATTTAAGGACTACGAGTATCACGCCCAGAGCCTCCCCGTTTGCGAGGATAGAAGCAGCCTTGTGGCTCCTCCACAGCTTAATCATCCACAATGGAACTCGGCACCTGTCTCGATTAATATTGAGTGTGACATCAACGGCTCCTTCGATGCAAACAATGATGGCTACACAATTGCTGCACAATCGATCGACCCTCACGATGTGAGAGAACGGCTTGATTTGGAGACAGCCGAGCCAGATGTCAGTGAATACTTGTCTGCTGAACCACAGCCATACCACCCACGGTTTTGCCACGACTCGTACCAGCAGTCGGTCAACCACACACACGGAGAAATGGAGCTTTCTGGCATTGACTGGTTTAACAACCATTTATTTATTGGTTGTGAGGATGGTGGTATTTTAACGTGGGATGTTAACGTGAAGGCTAGACGCAGTTTTGGAAGCTTCTCCTACGCATAGGAATGCCGGGAGAACGCCGAAAATTACTTCTGAAGTCATTTCTACAACACTCTTACAAATACATGGTTGAACAACTACAACAACTACAATTGTAGAGATTAGAATCCTCTACTCTATCCATGTTCTATGTGGACTTCTACTCAGTGCGTTTCCTCTTATTTGATCCTCCCACGCCCTACGCGTCCACCAATTCGCACCTTGAACTTTACTCACGTGAGATAAAGGTCTTTACTAACAGACCAATCTACTCCACCTTGCATTTAAAAACCTCCAAAGTGACGTGGCCATGTACATAAATCCGGCCCAGTATGCACAAACCTTCCAGGAGATCAAGCGAAGTTCGTCCTCGCACTCGACTTGCAGGCTAATCCTTTTCGTTTCTTGCTTGTGTATCGACAGTATTTGTACTGCTAAGATTCTAAGTATTGTTCTCAAGAAGAGCTTGATCCAGTACCAGTTAATTCCAGTGGTTGGGTATGCAGATTTAAAGGAACACTACCAGAAATTGGACGCTGATGTGGCCAACGTGATCCTAATAGGATGTGGAGCCATGATAGATATCGAGACGTTCTTCGAGATCGACGTGAACGAGTTTGTGAGCGAGTCTGCCGTCGAGGCGACGCAGCCAACGTTTGAGGATTTGGATAGAGAAGGTAGCGTTCCGGGGGTCAATTTGCGACGCAAAATCTACATCATAGACGGCAATCGGCCCTGGAATTTGGACAATGTGTTCGGGTCAGATATGGTGGTGTGCTTTGACGATGGGTACATCGACAAGAACTTACAGAAGGAAAAAGAGTCCTACAAAGTGTTGGTGGATGCCTCAGACCATGAGTCGGATGAGGAAGAGGAAGATTCCGAAGATTCTGACGAGGAAAACGAAGAAGAAGACGAAATTGTCGTTGTCTCCGGTGACGAGCTGGGCACGGACAGCAGCCTGGAGACGCGTAAAAGAAAGCACGTTAATGAAGCGAAAAGACTTCGGAAACAGCGGCGAAAAGCTTTGCATTCAAGTGAAGATCTCATTGAAACGTACTACAACCAAGGCACCGCCATTTTCACAGCCACTACGGCCATCATTTATGCATTGCTAGCCACAATCGGTGAGACAAGTATAGACAACTTGTGGTTCTCGATCATTGGTGTGTCATCTTTGGACAGGCTCCATCCTGAAGTATACGATAAGATCCTGCCTTTGTTCAAAGAGGAAGTTCATAGATTGAATCCCTCTAACAGTATAGGTGGTGCCAGTGGCGAGAGAACTGCTGACTCTAACACTCTTGCCATCGACAAGGACTACCATCTTTTCCTTCTAAGGCATTGGACATTGTATGACTCGTTCTTCTACTCGTCAATGGTGAACTCAAAACTCAACTTGTGGACAGAAGATGGAAAGAAAAAACTTCATAAGTTATTTGCTAAAATGGGTATCTCTCTATCTGTTGCTCAACAGAAATGGCTATACATGGATATCACAGTCAAGAAGAACCTCCCTGTGATTTTCAACAAATATCTTCCACTATACGGTCTAGAAGGTGTGGTTCGTGAAGGCTTTGTTCGTACCTTTGGGTACATGGGTCAGCTCTCGGCCATGGAGTGCGTGGAATCCCTAGGTGCTTTATTGGAATGCGATGACAAGTCATTTGGAAAGGAGAACAAGAACCCGGATAATGAAAATTCCGAACAGGATGAGATTAATGCCAAAATCGAAAGGAAGGAAAAACTTTGGGTCAACAACTTTTGGTCATCATGGGATGCACTAAATATGACCACACATGGAACTGCTTCCAGAATTGTTACATCAAGTACGAAAGCTCCTATTGGCAATCTAAGAAAGCTCAAGGGTTTCGACTTGCTCCTCCATGGACTTGATAATGCGAAAGACATCCAGCAAACCATTTTCAAGACTGGCATGTCTGTTCTAGAAAGAAAGCTCATCAAGAACTTGAGACTTTATAGGCTTTGTGTGCTTAATGACGGAGCCATTCCAGACTTGAATCTCTTTAACAATCCGCTCATCCTTTCCAAGCTCGGAAATTGGTTGCTAGAGAATATCAACGAGCTTGAATTCCTCAATTTTTCCACAAAAAGTGGAGACTCAAAACTCAACGCACTCAAACCGCTTGTTGTGGCCAGTTTGGATGTCATGAGTGATACATATCTCGTTATTGGTCTTGCGCCAAAATATCCCAGAGGTCTAGATAACTCGACGAAAGCCAAGATTGTTCAGAGCCTGGATACCAAATACAAGGACTTGTCTTTGATGACCAGGCTTAACACGTTCAGTGTGGCTTTCCAGAAAGTCTCCGCCACTTCAGGAGCAAAGGTCAGAATCAATAGTTTTGACTCTTCAATAATTGAAATCAGGAGAGATGACCTTTCACCTTTCTTGGAGAAACTTACACTTAGCGGATTAATTTAAGTGCATATTCAGCTCGTCTGAAAATTAAAAGTTGACATGTAGAATCTACAATCTATTCGTGGAACTCTCTCAGATGGAAATTTATCTTGAAGTAAGGACGAGGTCACATTTAAAGATATTCCTCGTGGCGTTCACCCTCGAAAGCTACATTCGACATTAAAAAAAGATGAAAAGGATCCAAAAACGTATTCTTTCATTAAATCATATTTCAGGCCTTCCCGCTCGAAACGAAAAGGTTAGAATCTTCAACTTGTTCAATTTCATTAGACTTGTTAGTATCCATTTTGAACAAGTCTTTGTGATCGTACATGACATGCTCAGCATCTCTTCTAGCACCCAGCAAAACAACTTTGTGTGCTCTCCATGCTGGAATGTTTCTATCGAACAATTTGTCCATATCTTCCAAAGCAATTCCTTTTGTTTCAGGAATGCAAAAATAAACAAATGGAACAGAGAGGACTGCCAAACTTGCGAAGAAGAAGTAAATACCGTAGTGCATTTTCTCTATCATGTTGGTGGTGTATCTCGACATTATGAAAATTGGAATCCAGGAGACGGCAGCGTTAATGGCTTGAACGAAAGATCTTATATTCTGGTCGAAGACTTCACTTCCAACCACGAATGGACCACCAGACCAAGCCAAAATGAAAGAGGCAATCCAAATGTACATCATAGCAATAGCTGCTGTGCCTCCAGGGCCAGCAGTAACGCCTGGTTTCGTTGGATCGTTGATCTTAAGGTAACTTCCAATATACCAGAAACAAATGGAACAAACCGAGGACGAGCACATGAATGCCTTTCTTCTGCCAAAAGAGTCAACAATAATCAAGATATAGATGAATGTACAAACAAACTTGACTACTCCAAACATGCCGGTGGAGAACAAAGTAGCATTTGTACCTTTGACACCCAAACTAGCGAAGATCTTAGGAGAGTAGTAGTTAATGGACTGGATACCAAGAAAATTCTGGAAGAGAAACAATCCACAGGTAAGACACATTCTGTAAAGCACTCTCTTGTCTTTGCTACCAAAAACTTCTCTGAATGGATCAAAAAGACCTAATCCGATCTTCTTACGTTGTGACTCAATCGACTCCTTCACTTGGTTAACCTCAAAGATCACGTATTCATCATCAACAGGCAATTTTCTAAACCATGTCAAGTTTTCAAGTGCCTTGTCGTGCTTGTTGACAGAGAAAAGCCATCTAGGACTTTCTCTCATCAAGATACTTCCAACCAAGAACATTCCACTCGGCACAAGCTGAATAGCGAACGGAATAAACCACTGCTTTTTAGAATTAGGAATATGTGAGTCAATTCCGTAGTTAATCCAAAATCCGACCAAGTCACCGATTCTCCATCCGATTTCATACAAGGCGATCACTCTGCCTCTAATAGCTGGAGGACTGATTTCACTCAAATAAACTGGAGTCAAGTTAGTGGAGAAGCCAACAGCGAGCCCAGCCAAGACTCTTCCGGCGTAGATTGGACCCAAACCGTTCTTAGCTGAAGCAGCTAACATAATGGCAGAGCCAATAGTGATAAGTGTGGCAGCAATAATCAAGGAAATTCTTCTGCCCAAGTAGTACGAAAATGGATAAGAGATCAAGGCTCCAAAGAAGCAACCAGCATGGAACACCGAGATAACATTGGAAACGACAAAGGCTGCGTGAGATTTCGTCATCTTGTCAAGTCCAAACTCCTCTTTGAAAGAATCCAACGCTACAGTCCCCCCAATAAAACCTCCATCATAACCGATGATGATGGCAGCTGCCGATGCAATGAACGCCGTATAGTAAATTCTCCAATTGTACACCTGCGGGGGTGTGGGTCTGTCCTCAACTTTTTCAAGCATCTTCCTTAAAAGTAATATATCCTTTATTTCTTGGAAAGCTGACTTTTTCTGTGGAGTGTCCGACCTGGAACCCCGATCCAGGTAAGATTCAATGACATCCAACTTTGACATCAGACTTCTAGATTCTGAGGCTTTGCTCATTGTGTATGCGATGAGCTTCCGATAATCTGTATGACGAAAACGTGAAGGGAAGCTGCATCAAGCAGCCAAGTCTTTATTTATATGTCTTGAAGAACAATGATTTGCTTTGGTGACAAAGCATCGTAAAAGAAGCTTTGGCTCATTGTGCGCGGTTCGTCCCCCACTCCCCCACGCTCGGTGGGGGAGATGAAGCATAACCCCACATTTTAGCTCACACTAGAGGCCCATTTCAGAACTTTAAATGCGTGGAGGTTCTACTTGCACGTCGGATTTCTTGCGTAATTGTTGTGCTATCGCAAATGGATCATGGAGGCGTGGGGGACTCCCCAGCCATTTAAAGTGGGGGTTCGCCGTTTCCCCCACATTTTCCCCATATCGTTCCCTCTCGTAAATCTATATTCTTCAATCGTAAGAAACAGATTACATAGCCATAAATGGTCTGTGGTCATTTTCTTAGCATTTTTATGTATATTTTGCAATATTGAATTTCAATTCTATTCTTTATTGCCTTATGCAAACCCAAACTCCCCAAGCTCCTTCTCTAGCATATCAATATGCTTCTGTAATTCTGTAATGTTTACTGTCAATGATTGTAGCTCATCGAACTTGCGCTGCTTTTTGGCGATTTCCATCTGTTTTTGAACCAAGAATTTCTGCTCGTTCACCACCATGAGCTCCTCTCGGAATTCTCGAATTTGCTTTTTAGTAAGGCGGGGCATGGGAGGCGATGAGGCGACACCTGGAGATAAGGGTGACGGCGAGAGACTACCCAGCTCGGAGTTGACTCCCTGAGGAGTTTGTAGACCTAGTTGTCCAGAGAGACGGGCGTTTTCTACCTCTTGAAATTTGTCGCTCAACTTTTTGAAATTGAGAATAGAATCTTGTAGAAATACAATCGCCATCTTGTAAACATTAGTCACAAGTATTGGACTTTGGGTCGGAACAAATTTACCCGATTCCTCGCTGAGCTTGAAGAAGCGTTGTCTGAAAGTGTTAGTAGCAATCTCAAAATCCTTGACATATTTTCTAATCCTAACCCGTAGTTTGTTAATGTCGTGATTGCTCTGATCTTTATTTTCCTCCACTAGTTGCGCATACCTTGGAATGGTGATTTGGATATTGGCTTTGATTGCTAGCATTTCCTCATGAGCAGATAAGACAGGATCATCTTCAGAACTTACATTGTGATTCTCCGCTTTAACTCCACGGAATAGCAAGTTCTTGCACTCTCGGCAACATCGGAATGAGTACAAGTTGGCATATCTGGAATCTGCAGATACAGCTGTCAAATCCAGCCAACGAGCTTTTACTTGCGGAGAATAATTAAGATTCGGAAGCTTATTCAATAAAATGTTCACAGGGACCTGAATGGAGCATTGCATATTTGGATCCTCGGTGTTGAAGGCACTATCAGAAACAACTCTGCCACATAGACGGCAATGATGCTTCCTTATTAGGAAGTTGAACTGGACAAAACAAAGAGGACAGTGAGTCACATCATGGTCATTCTGCCAATGCTCAATTCCAACAATGTCTTTTTCTGCATCTAGTATGTTATCTTTGGAATACTCCCCGTTTCTTCCACTGTCAGTAAAGTACAGCAATAATGAGTTGCCATTGTCAACATGCCACAAATAACTCAGTGATAGCAAATGAACTAGCTTTAAGAATCGCCGCTGGAGTTTGAGCTTGTACCATTGCATTTCTTCAATCTTCTCTGCCCGCTTCTTTTTGAAAAATTCACTCAAGTCTCTACTGTTAACTTGAGTCCCCTCCACCAAGCCAGGCTTATTCATGTAGCACTTCTCACAACACCTAGCAAGCTGGCCATGAATCGAGTCATAAACTGGCAACTTTTGTGGCGGCTGCCCATTACTTAAACGTGCTCTAAATGTTGTGTGCTGATTGCAAAAGAGCTGTCCACATTTTCTGCAGTTAACCACTCCGTTTTTGACATTAAGAATCTTCTGACAGTCCTTATGGGAACATATGTTCATCTTTGTCGAGCTTGGGTGTTTCCAGTGCGATCTGGTCAACTTCGTCTTGTTGGATCCACCCAATTCGCTCTCAGAACCTAGATTATCACTCAATCCAAACCCCAAGTTATCGTCGAAGAGATCGAGCTTGATTGTCCGCTTTTGTGGGGTCCTCTGCGGAGTAGGACTTGCCTTTTCGCTCTCATTGCCATGAGTATCGTCAAGATGCCGATTTAGCTGGAGTAGAGTTACCATATCCTCTGCACATATGGGACATTTGATTGACTCCTTGTTGTTTTTGACCGGAATTTCCTCGACCGCTTCAGCTGTCGCCAGGCTAGCACGATCCATGCTGCCGCCCATAATTCGCCTGGCTGGCTTGACGGGAAATGCCATGGTGAATAGGTCAAGTCTGAAGAGGCTGTTAACATGGGCCCGAGAGTCACGTGCGATAAACTTAGTGAAGAAACGGACACTGGTCTAGGAACCTAAGGAAACGATAAAAGTTTAATGATGTCTCAAAACGAAAATTAGCCCATCATAAGTTCTACAGCATACTACTATATCCTGTCAAACTTATTTAAATTTGCGAGCAACGAAGAATATATAGTCGAGGAGGGTTCTCCTATTATGCAACATTCGTGAAACACGGAATTGAACACCATGCTAGGACTGCCTGCTGAGGAAGTTGCTTCATTTTCTCATATATTTCCTCAAAAATCCTCTCATCAACATCCTCCCAGCAAAAGCAGTCTCTATAACAACTTTTGAATTTACTCCAACTTTTGCACCAAGGACTCCAAGACCTTTCCGAAGTCCAAGTTTGGATCCTCAAGGTTGAAAGATGTGGTCGATGCTGGCTGCTCCTTTGGAGCGTTCAACTTGGCGTATTCAGCCTTGGCCTGTCTAATCAACTTCTCTTCCTTCTTCCATTCGGCCTGCTTCTGCTTCTGTTCCTCGGCAGCCTCTAAGTTGTATCTGTGCACAGCACCGTAGATGACACCGGCACCAAGAAGAGAGTATCTTAAAACATTGAAGTTAGTGGAGGACATGGTCGAATGTGTAAAGATTGTAATTCTTGAATTCGAATTTTTCCAAATCGACGCCCGCATGTAGTTTTTGATTGGACACGCACTACACCCGTACATCTCAGAGCAGTACAGTTCGAGTATCTATGTGTAGAATACAGTGAGCGTAGCGATCATAATACCAGTATGTTAAGCTTAGTTGGATTTCATTATTTTATTATTTTTAATTTTTTTTTGTTTTGATAGGCGAAGGAAGTGTTGAATTGGCTTCCTTATCTTGTACAGATTAAATCTGCCATCGCTTTCCGTTTTCTATTTCTCGTGTCGTTTACAGAAACTAATTATGACTATTATATTACTCGGTCAGAATAGATTTGGATAATGGGGAGATCACCAAGCAAGGCAATCACAGCAGCAATCATATACCATAACAGTACCGTAAATTTCAGGATTGGATGGTGGCATAGGAAATTGGTTTTCGGTTGGCTTTCAAGATTGGACTCGCCCACTATATAAGACCATGCCTTTAGTCTTAGATTTCATTATTGACATTAAATCAATTTGAAGTATGCTTCAAAGAAGCCACACGATGAAATACCACAGAAATTGAGAAATTGATACTTCCGAGAGCGAGTATTCTATAGACTCTGACTTTTTGGAGGAAATTCATCCGCCGGAAGATCTCTACGATCAGTTTAGAAGGTTGTATATCACGATCAGTCATCTAGCAAATATCGAGATCACAGATTAAAAAAGAAATGAAAAAAGGGTGTTTCTACGTTTCATGGATGGCCACGATTTGGCACTCAGGCAAGCTTGTTAAAAGGGCCACGACTAGGGTCGAACCGAAGAATATACCGTTTCTCTTTTCGAACTTTCTCGGTCGAATTCAAATCAAGACTTTACTCAAGAAACAGCAACAGAAGAGTCATCCTACGAAATGCAACAACTTGGTATCCCAATCAATCTTCGACAAGTCTCATCAACCGAAGGATCCTCACTTATTTCACCTCGGTTCAGTTTCATGGGTATAATAAGATTTCAAGACACAGGAAATCAGTTGAACTGAGCGATATATCTAGGGTGTCTTCACGATCGCTTGTTTTCAGTGATACCAATGATGAGTCAGAACGTCTAGAGAGGCTTCTGAACTTGGCAGAGGGGTTCTAAAGCGCTTTTGAAGTTGAAAGCACCTTGAGTAGAAGCGAGCTGGGCGAAAGATTGTGACGCTAATATATCAATTTCTATGAGCAAATTCTTGAAAGCCCCATGCTGTCTTCAAGTACGGAAATTATATTAGCATCTTCCTCTCTTGAGAACTTTGCATCATTTCAACTTGGATAAGCTAAAGAAGCCCAACCTCTGAAGTTGGTTACAGCTTTGGAAAATATTTCAGAAGAAAAGGATGCCTAGATTCTCGGTTTGGACTGCCAGAGAGAAGAAAATAGGTCTGCAAACGGCACTTGGGTGCAAAAAATGAAGTAATTCTTCGGATTCGCAGATTAGATATCCGACTGTTCTGTACGTGCTACATTTACGGTATTAGACATGAAAATGAGACGAAAAAATAATACTAAGTCAAACAAAGAAAAAGATGTACGACAAAAATGCAAGAAAATTACCTTCATTTTTACCAAATCACTGGCATTCCATTTTCAGTATAGCCGTTTTCCCAGAGAACCCGTGCACCACAAATAGCAAGAAGTTGTCATTAGACAGGCCCGATTGAATCAACCAAACCAAAAAGTCTTCGGCACTTGCGCATGAAGATAAGGAGACAAACCTACATATATACTCTTCTCTTTATTTTTGCCATGCTTGTGTCTATGCTTGCGAAGAGAGCAGCCGTTCTGAGCCGATTGGGTGGTCCTTTTGTACCGATTGGTGCTATTTCCCAGGCCAGAACATTTATGTTCAGTTCCAGAGGCAACAGCAGTGCCAAAAAAGGCGATTCGGATAGCTCTTCGAGTGGAACTGGGAGCGGTGACGGAAGCGTTGGTTCCGGCGTGCCTGCTGCTCCATCTTCTGCTGGTCACAATTACGATAAGTCGCTATTTGACAAGAACGTGCTCTACAACGTTGCAGTGGCATTTCAGGCAAAGAACAGAAAGGAAAGTAACGTATTTCGCCAAAAGGAGAAGGCATCTCCTGCAGAACTACTGCCTTCAGGAGAGGACAACTTATTCGTTTCGAAACAAGATAAAGATGGATACTTGGCTCTTGGAGTAGCAGATGGAGTCGGAGGCTGGTCTGAGGCAGGATTCGACTCGTCGGCTATTTCTCGAGAATTGTGTTATATCATGAAAACGAAGTTTGAGGCTTCCCAGGAAAAGGCCAAACTCACTCCCAAGAATCTCTTGGAGGATGCATTTGCCAAGGTGCTTGAGTCACCACAGGTGGAGATTGGAGGTACCACAGCATGCTTAGGGATTTTAACTCCTGAAAAGAAACTTCATATTGCCAACTTGGGAGATTCGTGGTGTGGCTTGTTCAGAGACTACAAGCTCATCAAGGAAACCCAGTTCCAGACTCACAACTTCAATACCCCATTTCAATTAGCCAAGATTCCAAAACAAATATTGCGCCAGGCTGAACTTCAAGGGAAAAGATACATCATAGACTCCCCCGATATGTGCGATCAATACATATGGGAACTCAAGAAAGATGACTTGATCATCTTTGCCACAGATGGTGTCACAGACAACGTGATTCCTCAAGACATTGAGATCTTCTTGAAAGATCATGAAGGAAACAACAAGCCAATGGAAGAAGTCTCTTCAAAGTTTGTTCAGGAGGTTGTGAAGGTGTCAAAAGATCCAAACTTCCCTAGTGCGTTCGCACAAGAGCTCTCCAGAATCACTGGCCAGAGATACTTGGGAGGAAAGGAAGACGACATCACTGTTGTCATGGTGAAGGTACTTTGATTGTGTACTATATATGCATTATTTAGTTAAGTGAATATTGTCACGAGTGCATGTTGTTAATCAAGCTCAAGATTTTGGCTCGGTTGGCCCTTTGCGCTGCCTGCTCACGTTCAATTCTTTCTGCGAATTGGTTATTTGAGGGTAACGACAATTCCTTGAGTTGGTTCTTCTTGGTTAGGAATGTAAATCTCATAGGGCCCTCCGCCTTATTAGTATCAGATGCTAAGAAAGTCGATGGAGCTGGCACCTTGAACGGAGCTGCTGTTCGACTATGTTGAATAGACTCATTCATGAGCTCTCTAATACTATCATCCAAGCTCTGTGCATGCTTTTTCTCGAGCTCCAATGCCTCAAAGTCCTTTTCAATGTGGTGGTCATGTTCGTCATCTTCCTCGCCCGAAGAGTTGTCATCGTCAAGAGTCTCTGAATCAGAATCAGAGTCCAGGTCCTCATCCACAATTTTGCTTTCAACTTCTAACTCGCCATCTGACTCTTCCAGTTCGACGTCGCTTCCACTGTTGTAACCGTCTTCACTGACTTCGATTTCAGAATCAAACTCGTCGCTTTCATCGTAAGCTTCTACCTCCTGTGTTTGAGCTTCCTCATCTCTCACTGAACTAGTGTACTTCTGAAGTGCAATCATAGCGGAAGACAAATCCAAAGCTCGCTCAAAGCGATTGGGGCTGTATTGGTTGAACGCTGCAAATGAATCCTCGATGGAGAATTGAATATCTTTAGGAATTGGATGGTGCTTGCAGAAGATATAATACTGAAGAAATACGAGTAATCCTTCCACAGACTTAGCTCCATGTTTGAACAAATTTGCATTGGAAAGTCTGCCCATGCTTGAAGCCTTAAGAAAGCTGCATACCAAGTGAATCCTGAAGTAATCGTCTGGCATATCAATTGACAAATTTGAATTTGGAAGTGGCAAATTATTAGCATAGCCAAAGCAAAGGATCTTGAATAATAGATCAAGAGCACTTCTAAAACTCATGACTGTCCTATTGCAAAGTGCAGCTAAAAGCTTAATTTGCGCTGTTCGTGCAATGTTTTGTCTGTAGTCATTAAGCTCAAGACCTCTAATCACTTTTTCAACCAAAGTGTCACAGACTCTGTAGATAATAGAAGAATTACTTCCACCCAAATGTCCCAAGACACTTGCCAAACTCTGTAAGCGATCCAGCGGCAATTCCTCAGGTCTCAGGTACACATAAAGCATAGCAGATTGAACTTCTGCTTCGGACGCATACTTCTTTAGAATGCCTGCAACTTCCATATGATTTGTTGGAGTTGTCATTCTAATGAGCTGAATTGTGAAGTCCTCAACGGGGGTACGCTCAATAAACGTCTGGTTCTTCACCGGTTTTGGGGCAGTGAAGGAATCCACGATCAAGAACATATTGCGCAAAGATAGCTTCTCGTTAATCGAAAGTCTCTCACTTTTGGACTGCTGGTGTAAGAGTGTGAGCATTTCCTTTGTGGTGTCCAGATAATTAGGCTCGAAAAGCAAAAACTTACCACATCTTTCGTAGAAGATCAGAAGGAGATCAGCGTTACTTGTTCCTGCAATGTTCAAGGTCATCTTGTGTATCTTGTGAAAGACGACGTGAGAAGGAATCAAGTTGAACTTGATGAGTTCAATAAAGAAATAGAGGTTTCTAAAATTGATAGAGCCATGATACATCTGTGACCTGAATCTTCTGTCTAAAGTCTCCACTAGTTCGTTGATCAATTCAGGATAAAGCTCATTCGTGATTTTGAGATACCTTGCGAAAAACTTGATGTTATCAACTTTGGGAACAGCCGCAAAGAATCGTAGAAGACGATTATTTGTAGCCTTATTTTTTGGTATTTGTTTTAAAAAGATCTTGACTAGTTTGTTGACTCCCACTTCGGAACATACGGCCTCCATTTGTTGTAAAAACATTACAACCTTATCAGCATCTCGAAGTGTTGCAAGATCACTTTCTGGTAGGAGAGAAGTGCTCAGGTCAGACAAAATATCATCTAATGTTGGAATTTCCTTGTAAAAATTCTTTTCTTTGGAATCTTCCCACCAAGTTTTCGTACTCTCATTTGAGGATATTATCACCTCAGAGTCATCCTGCTCTTGACCGTCATCGAGCTGAGCCATTTCAATCTTGAGAATCTCGCAAAGTATAGAGATATTTGTAGTCATAAGTGTCTCAGTTTCAACGCCTTTCTGGATACCATCCTGAAGGTAGTCTAGCACCCGGCCAGTCTTTATGGATGCCTTCTTGTCCTTCTTGATTAAGCTAGCAATTTTGGAGTGATGACTTTTCAAAACCTCAATCAGTTTGTTAGTGTAGAGTATGAATAGATCTTTAAGCCCTGTTCGTAACTCGTCCGCTATCAAATTTTGGTCATCTTTAAGTATGAAGCCGTATCTCTTCAAAAACAGTACAATTATCGGAAGCGAAAAGCCGGTGCTGGGGTTGTACGACATGACATCCTTAAGTATCGGTATTATCATCATCTCATCCTTGAACTTTGCGCATAATTGCAAGACACTGTCGCTCAATGTATCTTTCTTACATTGGCTAAAGGTGGAACAAAGGCCGACTAAGTACATCTCGAAAATAAGTTTTAATGCGTTTTTGATTCGGGAACTGGACTCGCTCTTGTCCTTTTGCAAAATCTCGTTCACCATTACTGAAAGCAATGGCAGGGTTATCTGGCCAGGAAACCTCTGGTGAAGCAAAGAGATTACTTTCATAGAAGCCATGATATCATCTCCTTTACTGACTTTGAGGATGGTTTCTTCCATAGAAGTGGCAACTTCGCTGAGGTATTTCTCCAAGCTGAGTGTTTCAATGTCCTTTAATGCATTGAGGTGGTTTTCAGCATTCAAGCTGATTTTTATCTTCTTGATGAACGCGGTGTTCTTCTTTAGAGATGAGTCCAATTTACCAGCGGGGACATAAACATCGCCATTCCAAGCCTTTTCATTTTTCTCACGTAGCTCGAGCCTCTCCTTGTTTGTAGATTCCAAGTTCATGGCCAAGTTAGTGACAGTCAATGTAATTTCTTTTATGTAGTGCACTTAAGTACACACTAGGGTTGTAAGATGGCTAGTTAAAATCGCTTGAGGTACCCAAAAGAACAACTAATTTTTAAGTTCATAGAAATATCTTACTCATATGATGAGCTACTCTTCACCTCCTTCTGAAGCAGGTTTTCTCCAGAAAATACACGTGAATTATGCTATTTACAATAATGGGCTAGTGCCACGCACTCTATGGTAGACTTTACCCTTTGGAAGTCCGTATTGCTCCCTAACCTTGTTGACGCTTCTGTCAAACTCCTGTCTCCAAACATGGGCACCGACAGCAGTCAAATTGTTCTCTTCGGCAAAAGAACGGATGTCGAAGTTTTCACTGTCAAACTTGACGTTGTTCAACTCCCTTCCTTGTCTGAAGACCCACAACGAGGCCCTCTGTGTCTGGGCGTTCTTCTCAGGCAAAAGTGGCTGGTACCTTTTGAAGATCCATTGTGGGTTGGTCAAAAGCTTGCCTGGGGTGATGGTGTTGTCTGTGTAGGTCAATGGCACATTGTACAAACCGTAGTTCAATGTGGTCTTGAACGAGTTAGTGGAGAGGTGGGGAGTGTCTGGATTCACTAGGAGCACCGAGTACAAGCCAGTGTGCTTCTCTGGAATGGAAAACTCCTGGATTTCGATGGTTGGTGGTTTCGAAACGGCAAAGGCAGGCAATTTCAGACCTGGGACGACCCACTCGGAGAACTCCAGCTTAGTGTTATGAGCGAACTTCACACGGACATCTACAGCAGGCTCCAATGTGGGCATGGTGTCTGGAATAACGTGCAACTGCTCCAATCTCTGCATGGTCACCATCAATGCGTACGATTCCCACTTCTTTTGCAAGTATCTTCTGTAAACAGGCTGGCTTCTGTCCACGGCCTCCAAGTTGAACGTGACATTATGGAGAACCGCAGGATTGGTCTCCTCAGCTTTGGCGAGAAGGCGCTCAAGATTCTCGACGGATAACTTGTCCTTCTGCTTGGAAATCTCCGTGTAAATGTTCTGAGCGTTGTCTTGCAAAAGGTCGTATGCATCCTTAAAGACCTCGTCGATGTAGCTTGGCGAGTGGTAGCCTGCTCTGACGTCTTTATCAGCAATAGATTTGGGTCCTGTTTCATCGATACCTTCAAAGAGATCTCTGTGCAATTTTTCATCGAGCAATTTCAACGAGGACGGTCTCGACTTAAAGTCGGACCAAACCCCAAATGCTCTAGATCTGGACGCAAACAGGCGGACAAATCTGAGGCTCATGGCGGAGACGGTCTTCTGGGTATTCGATGAAGATGTCAATTCTAGTGTATGGGTAAAGTTTTTCTCGGTGCGTAGATTTACCGCGGGTGCCAGAATTTACTGAGAGAAATCTAGGACATGTGTAGAAACGCAAAAGAAATGACGTTATTCAGATTTTGTGAAATCAGAAAGAAGTATAAACTGAACGTTGTATTAGATTGGTGGTGGATTTGATGGGTTTGAGTTGACCTTGAAATAAACTCATGTACCAATATTCATGGAAGTTATTCATGTAGCGTGCTGTATAGCGTGCTCTATAGCGTACAGTGTAGAAGTGTAGAAGCACAATTCTTAAAGCTGATTACAGAGTTTAATCTTCGTTATGGGTTGAAGCACACACACACACACAGCATTGTCTGTGATGGTTCACAGTGAATGAGCGAGTTTCAGATTCTTTTGGAATGATATTATTTCCAAGTTTCGAAAGCACACCTGCGAACACAATGAATGCAGATCTCGTAAATTGACCATCATGAAATTCCAGCGAAGTGATTGTCTTCCAGAGACAGAGACTGGTCTGTTACAAGCTAGTGCACCTGAGCACTGCTTGAAAAATAAAGACGGTTTTGTAAGTTTTCATTTGAGGACTTAATTGGAGAATTCAGTCTAACATCAGCCAGCAACGATAGAAACCACCAGCACAGATCAACCAGCATAAAATCGCTAAAATCCCGAAATTGAAGGACAGGTCAAGCGTCTGTCAAACTGCGACGAGTCAGAAATGTCCATGACAGGAAACAAAGCTGGAGTGACCGGATTGGAAGAAGGCTGGTTTTTCTCTTTCGGTTTCATCGCACCAGAACATGCACCGGCTTGGCCAAGCTTGGGCAGGTTAGGCAAAGACAACACGAAGCGATGTTAAAGCAGAAAAAACGAAAAATACTACGAAATGCTGCAAACTGGGTCCCCCAAACTATATAAACCACCATTTCCCCCCACTCTGGCGCTAATAAGATAAGAAAGTGCCGTCGCTCACCTGTAAGAACCTATTAATTGAGTCATGTGCATTACTGCGAAAACGGCGTTCCAGTGCGGCACCGGTGCACGGCAGATTGCACGATTGCACGCATAAAAACCGAAATAACTAGGTCACGGGACCACAAGGCATGCCATAGGCGTTGTTATACACACGAGCAAAGAAGAATGCCAAATGCAGAGAGAATAAAGGAAAAGAAAAAGAAATTGATCGAAGACAGTATAATTCCAAGATTTAAAGGACCAATGTGTCAAAAAAGCTTATATCAGTTGAAGAGAGATAGCTGGCAAAGCAAGCAAAATCTAGAAAAAAACAAAACAAAAAAAACAAAAAAAAATATATAAAGGAAAACAATTGGTGCTTTGGTCATACGGATCCCAGCGCACCATCCACGTTGTTTGCCACAGTGTACACGGATCACAGTTGGAACAAATGAAGCCGCGATTCTGTCAGCAGCTCCGACCGTTCGATGGTGTGCTTCTAGAGGCAATTTGTAGCAATAGTTTCCTTCTTGGCACCCACTAGTTATTATAATCAACATAACCGGGACTTCTTTCCCGGACGGAATTGCGTAGCCATTCCACAATTCCGCTCTGGGTTTCCACGCTAGACTTCCAACAGTGGAATGCTGAAATTGTTTGCAGAATTCGGCAATGATAATTTGGCAATGCACAATTCAGTTCGAGAGAACTTCATAAAAATGCCAAACTCAAGCCAGATTTCCATTTGCAAGTGATTCTTTCAATATGAGAGTGCAGAATTTTGCAAATGGTCTGGACAGGTTTCGGCGGTCAGAGTTAGATACAGGCATGTCAACGCCAGAGATCGTGTTTTGTCGATCTGGAGTACTAATGACTCCGATTGTCTTGAGTCCAGGACACAAGCTACTAACCTGGCCAATTCAAAAAGCTCGAGAAGTTGATGTTCGGACCTAATTAGAACTTGACATTGAATTTGAGCTTAACTATCTTTACCCGCAGGTTTCATCGCTTGAGCCAAGAACGTTGATGGTTCACTCTAATTCACGGCACTCTCACAATTAAACAGTTTCACTCTAGTTCCCGGCACTCTCTAATTTCCGGTACTCTCTAAGTCCCGACACTCTCTAATTCCCGGCACTCTTTAATTCCCGGCACTCTCTAATTCCCGGCACTCTCTAATTTCCGGTACTCTCTAAGTCCCGACACTCTCTAATTCCCGGCACTCTTTAATTCCCGGCACTCTCTAATTCCCCGTACTCTCACAATTAAACAGTTTCTATGGCAAATGAGTTCTACAACCCACTAATCAGATCAGCGTCCGTCAACACTCTAATAACTACACACATGTGCCCAGATACAACTTTGGCCAATCTGTTCATATCATAGCTTGTTGAACTCCTGCGATTGAGGGTGCGCCACATTGCCTACCGTGACGTTTGGACTCAACTCAATGAGACGAGACTGCAACGCCAAAGTGTAGTCTCGCAATTGCAAATTCTCTTGTCTCAATTCTTCAATTGTCTTGTGCAATTCAGCCACCTCAGCAGCAGTAGCTTCGAGCTCTTTCACATACTTGTCTCTTCGTTGTCTGAAAGCCTTTTGTGCATTCCTGTTCTGGGCTGCTCTTTTCGTGGTCGACACTATTCTTCGGCCTGTGGCAGACTTCTCTTTGGACATATCCTGTAAAGCGTCAATGTTTCTTGTATCCTGCTGGCTCACCAGTTCTGCCGTGGGAAGAATCGGACCCTGGGGCGAATCGTTTTGCGTTGTAGATTTCTTCATGGCCATCGCCGAAGCTACGAGACGATGCAGCTCGACTCTCGCACGGGTCTGACCAACTTCGCCCACTACAAAGTCTGAATCAGCATTTCTGGAGAATGACGGGTCGAT
Source organism: Sungouiella sharkensis (assembly GCA_030567015.1). NCBI lineage: Eukaryota > Fungi > Ascomycota > Pichiomycetes > Serinales > Metschnikowiaceae > Sungouiella > Sungouiella sharkensis. The sequence goes on along the minus strand of JAJLRN010000042.1, from coordinate 74,461 downwards.
TCCGCCGTCTTTCCAATTATACTCTGAGTTCATCACGGAACTAAAACGAATGGACGAATGAAGTCACAGCACTTTAATCAATGGCCACGCGGCGATCACTAATAAAATTTCCTACTGCTGTTTGAAAGTTCCTGAATACGAGTTTTGGCTTCTTTTTCCCGGTTGCGAAATCCACTTGTCTAACTCGTTTGGCTGCGACAGTTCAACAAGATGTTATGTAAGAAACGAGGATTGATTACAAAGCAAGGACACACTGATCCTCGCACGACTTTGAAAGTATGATACTGCACAACAGATTAAGAACAATACGAGTGCGTGACCAAAAGGTAAAATTTAAGAAAGGAAGAGAACCACACACGAGCATCCACACAATGCACAAGAGCATTTATCGATAAAGCAGTTGGGGATGCTGCATCAAACAAAAAGCATGCACATTTTTCGACAAATAAGAAAAGAAAGCAAGAAAAATAATGGTGGATTCGCTCATTTCCCTCGGCCATCTTTCCTGAAAACCTACCTGCAGCTTCCTACCCTCACAAAAGCTCGTATTTTTCGTTTCACTACAGGAACATTTCCGCTCGTCTAGACAAGTCAACCACATGCAAATGGACAACTTACTAAAAACATTGACACCTTTTGTCGTTTTCAACAAAGCAAAACATCAAAAGAATTTTCTCAACACCAAATCCCAAGAAAAGTCTAGACCCTAAGACCTTGGCTCCTCTCGCACAGTAGATCGGTTCTTGCCTGAACCAAAGATCATGCATAACTATTAGGGCCTCTAACCACACAAATGCCTGCATGATGTTGGAGTTAAAGACTAATCGGATAAGGACTTCTTCAACTGTTTTGTTTTTTCCAGCCTTCTTCAGAAATTGGCCTTGTGGTTTGATAAAGTGTGAAACTGCTCAAAGTTCTCCAGTCTAGATAAAGGTTGTTGATCCGGACCCGTTTCAACTTCATTCATTCTCCGTTTCGTTTTCGTTCCCCGATTTCTACGTCTGGAGCTGGAATTGCTTGTGGAAGTTACCAATTCTTGGAAAAGGCCTTTAGAACCCTCCCCGGAAGATTTGTTCAGTATATGGCCTTTTGCCCTGTAACTCTGCAGCTTAGTGTGCACAAAAGTTCTAATTTGCCCCAAATATCTGTGAAAGTCCACCATGGTAGAGGAGCTCAAACGGAGAACTTCCAATTTCTTCCCGACTCCGGAAACGATCAATGCTGCCACTTTTGGTGTGAGTGGGTCCTTGAATTCCTCGTTCGTGTGCCCTATCTCGTCTCCAGGCTCTCAAGATTCCTACATGGGAATTCCAGACTTGACCCACACTTCTGCCCGGACCCCGAACCTCCTATCGACGCCATCATTTCTTTCTCGGGCCCTGTCATTCTCGCTTAACCACCTTGGCCCGCCTGGTTTACTGCTCAGTGGTTCATTCACTCCCCAATCTCAGCACGGAGGAAGAGTCGGAGATGTTTCTTCTCCCAGACCCCCTTCTTCGAGGATCAGCTACAGTACGCCTAATATCTTTATCGGACAAAACTTGGAGAGAAAATTGGATTTTCATCTCAGCCTGAGGTTGGGCCTGCTCAACCTAGGGCTGGAGCTGCCTAACAAGTTCAAGGACCCTTTCCACGAGGAACTTAAATCGTTCAGTCCCGGGCCGGGATCTCCTTCGTTGAGGCACAGACTGTCCATCTGGAGCACGCCTTACAAAGACGACGGACCATTTTCATCGTACAATGCCGAAACTCTGTATATGCCTTTGGTCATTACACGGCCACACCATGAACAGTTGGATATTTTGCCCAGAACAAAAAACATTTACACGAGTAAGTTACACAGTCCAGTATTTGTTCCTGGGGAAGATACTCCAACAACTTCCACCAGTGAGGACAACCTTATTGATCCATTGGTTCCCTTGAAAGAAAAGTTTGCAAGAGTCGTCAATGAGGGTTTCCCTGACTCAAAAGAAAAACAGCACACAGAGAACGATGCTTCGAAACAAACATACAATACAGACACAAAAGAAGAATTCCTGAACATTGTTGTCAAGTTTTCAGGCGTCCAATTAGATGATTGGAGCTTGCCTCAAGAAAATGGCGATACTCTCAGTAAAGTGTGCAGCAAGCACTTACTAAATGGTCTACGCACCAAAACATATCCAGAAGACTTCTGCTCGACGTTTTACAAACGCAACAAGCATGGATACATGTTCATTCGGGAATCATCTAGTTCGTTGAAAGTGAACTCCAGTGGCCTGAAGTCGTGGGTTACAATGAAGCTTAAGCTAGGGAAGCATGAAGCACAGAAGATAAAGGTCGACGTTAAAAAGTTACCAGTGTGGAAGCCTATAAATTTGAACCAGACCAGTGTATCTCGCAAGTCTGGGAAGAGAGACCATCGGAAGAAGCTAGCTGAGGGGACCAACCACTCAAGAAAGAGCCAGGTAGTAGCAAAATAATATGGTAATATGATTGACCTGGCTTGCGAGGGTACTAATATGATGAGACAACTAAGAATAATTACAGAGAAGATTGTGAATTGGTATTCATTGACACTGCGAGGGCACTTTTAGGTGATATGGTCTGCCACGCTGTGTAATTTGATTTATGGGTGGAAACTCTACCAGATCACAGTTCATCGAAATAATATGACCACAGTTCATCGAAATAATATGACAATATGATTGACCTGACTGGCAAGGGTACTAATATGATGAGAGAACTAAGAATGATTACAAAGAAGATTGTGCATTATAATACATCGAATTGTGAGGGCACGTTAAGCCGGTTTACTCTGCCACGTTGTGTAATTTGATTTATGGGCGGGATACTCTAACTGGCAAGGGTACGAATATGAGGTATATCATAGGAGCACTAAGAATTATTACAGAGAAGAGGGCACTTTTAGGTGATGTGGTCTGTCACGCTATGTAATTTGATTTATGGGTGGTGAACTCTTACTGGCAAGGGTACGAATATGAGGATTCATAAGAGCACTAAGAGTGATTACAGAGAAGATTGTGCAAAAGAATACATCGACATCGTGAGGGCAGGTTAAGTTGATGTCCTCTGTCACGTTATTTAATTTGATTTATGGGTGGTAAAGTTTGACAGTTCATGCTACATATGATTAGTCATTGAATTGGCCTACCATCCATACGACAATAATCCTAGTGTCCACTGAGAATGAGGTGCCATGGGTTGTTATCCGGTCACTCTTACAATAAGGACTTTTTTCCACTCGGAAATTTCTTACATAAATCTGGATGCCTAATCATAACGGCTTTCAGGGAGCTGACCCTAAATGGAGAAACAGACGAACAAACACATTTAATAGGAATGAGCAAGTGACATGAAAGAGAAATGGAGGTCCTGCGCATTCCAATAATACCCTGGTGACCCTTTTAATTCAGATGATCTTCTTCTGTGATTTCATTTGCCGAACTATCGCATCAGCCGAACTACCGCATCAGCCGAACATCCTCATTGGTCATGTCGTAATCTCAGCCCAAATATGTGAAGCTTAACGCCCATAGTCACTTACAAAATGAACAGAAACCTACAATCTAGAATCTACAATACACATCAGTAAATCTCATCAAGGTCCCATTAAAACGCTTTCCCGTTTTTCCCCTCTTGACGATCGACCTGTTCTTCCCCATAATAGGGAGAAAATAAGGTGATCTTGTGAGGAGATTTACTGGCCCACTTTTCGCAGCCACTCGCAAGTCGCAGTCAGACACCCGTACACCAACCACTTTTATAGTGAATTGGCCGTTTTCTATTGGCTGCGTCAGTGCGATAGCCAGTGTGAGAAGAAAGACACTTGAGAGAAACGCAATTACAACACTCATAAATAGCAAAATCTGTAAAAAAAGGCAGACTTAAGTATGCCCCCGTTTCCTCAGAGATTTCAGAAAAAGAAATTTACCGCGCTCAGCAAATGAAAACCCGTCTATTCCCCCACTGAGCCAACAGTAGCGAGCCATCCCGGTAGTCGCACGACCCAGTCGTACGATTCCCAATACAAGAAATTATATAGTAGCGTTTCCAAAATACCTTCGTCCCCACGCAAACTTCGTTATCTTTCTAGAAATGATTTCCTCTGCCTTCCGTTCAGCCATCAGATCTAGGGCCTTGGTTGCTCCAAGATTTGCCGCCCCACAGGCTTTGAGATTGTCTTTTCCCCAAATCAGAATGTACTCGGCTCAAGATCACCACGAAGAAACTTTTGAGGAGTTTACAGCAAGGTATGTAAATCGGACAGTTCCCGTTGAATTTGAGGCCTTTTTTTATCGCAGATAGTTGCCATGTGGCCAGTGAATGCTGCACTCCATGGAATTACCTATGGCTTCCCACTTCCCATGAACTAGAGTACTAACTTCATAGATACGAACAGGAGTTCGAGGACGCTTACGACTTGTTTGAGGTGCAGAGAATCTTGAACAACTGCTTCTCCTACGATTTGGTGCCTGCACCATCTGTTGTCCAGAAGGCTTTGGAGGCTTGTAGAAGAGTCAACGACTACCCAACTGCCGTGAGAACCTTTGAGGCTTTGAAGCACAAGGTCGAGAACAAGGAGCAGTACCAAGCTTACTTGGATGAGTTGAAGGAGACCAGACAAGAGTTGGGCATTGACTTGAAGGAGGAATTGTACTCCGAAGCCTAAATGGCCCATTTTAACCCCTGACGGTGGCCACCTGATAGCATTCACTGTGATAGATCCAATACAAATCTATTCAAGACGTAAATTGCTGACTTTGCCGGCTGCAGATGTTGTGCCAACCAGACTTCGTTCATGTAACCATTCATTGGATGGTGAATTCTGGATTTGTTCACACATGATTGCGTAGATGATTGCGTAGTAGTAAGCTTTGAACATCATTGGTTTGACTAGTGAGATTTGGAATAGTAGGTGTGGCTGCAGCCTCTCGCAAGCTCCTGGCTCTTTCTGTAGGAGTTCACCTGGAAACCAAGTACAATATGCTGTATGCGGAATAGGAGTTGGCAAGTGGAGGATCATCAGAAACCAATGAATGTAATTCGTTGAGAATTCGAAAAAGAATGGAGGTTTTGCAAGAGTCCAGATTCTATGCTTAGGGTATCATTCATATCAATCGTAAGCTTATCCATGTCACTTTGGGATGGTAATTGGCTGGTCTGGCTGGTGTCACTGCATGTAAAGGTATTGGGATCCAGATGGGAACAAGCAAATTGGAGTATTAACTGGACTTTTGAAGTTGGAATTGAAGTTGGAATTGAAGCTGAATTGAAGTTGGAATTCAAGTTGGAATTCAAGTTGGAATTGCTAGATATGGAGTCTCGTGGAGATCCCAGCACATTTTGTCGTATTTTATTCCGTTGTGTTCACTGATATTCCGTACATGAGTGTGTTCCGTTGAAATGAGACTAATCGATTTCTCAACCAGTAACTGTAGTAGACAAACTCATTGGAATACGTAAAGATGCACTCGCGATCCAAAACTTGAAAGTAAACAAAGTATATCCAGTAGACCCCAGAAAACAGAATAAGGATAGGAGTCAGCGCTATCAGGCTGTGTATTTATACCCTATTCGATTATATATTTGCTCATGATAAGTGCTCAATGTATCGAACCATAACTGCACTTCCCCCCTCTCCACACAACGCAGTTCAAAGGAAAAAGAAATATCCATCAATCTCAATAGACCACATAGTGGCCATATTGAATGACAAAAAAGAAAAATTCAAAAAATTCAAAATTACAAACAGATGCCTTACTATCATCCTACACCACATACCTCCAAACCCACTGGACCCTAGTACTGTACCCAGTCTAACGCATAACTTGATTGCCTCAACTTACCCACTTGTTGCCAGACTATTCGACATAAAATTATCAGCCATCCTTCTTCAAAAAGAGAATGGGCGAATCTCTGTCAAAAAGCCCAGATTCGGCATCGCAAAATGAAGTGCTGGACCGACTTTGGCGCACTTGCTACTTAAACTTCAACCTTTCCAAATGGTGGCATCTTGCTACCCAGGCTCTGACTCCCCCACCGTCGGGACCGAACAATTTCCAGGGCAATGTTTCGAATACAAACCAGCCCGACCCTCCTGCATTTTCTCTTTTCCCCCAGAACCCCAGCATTGGGCTCCGTCTTTTCACTCCGATTGTGCCTGCTTCAGACAATAAGCCTGCGCTTTTCCTTGTGTCCACCATTCAGTTGCTCATGGGGCTCACCTTGATGACCCGTCGAGTGCCTCGAATCGGCGAATCGCCATTATGGGCACGTACGGGGTCTGTGGCTCGGTATCTCATCGGATCCGGTCTCGTTCTTCTGTCTGGTCTAGAATATGCCCGAATGCTAATCCCCTACGACCCATGGAGCGAAGAGGCCAAGAAGTGGCGTCAATGGGCCATCAAAAGTGGATACAAGCCTAATTGGTGGTATGGAGCGATCAGATGGTACAGTCCTATGCTGATGGAGGAATGGAAGTTGAAAACCACCACCTGGATTAATAACACAGCCAACGCATTGGAATCGGTGCCAGACGGCTCCAACAGCGACAAGGAAATGTTGGCCAACATCAACATCGGGCCACACTCTACGTTGAAAGCAGGCGAGTCCAATACCTACCATGATATATATTCCAACTTGCGTCTGATCAACACCAAGAGAACCAGAGAGCTTCTTGAAGGTGAGTTGGCCAGTGTGACTGAACTTAACAAGGCAAAAAGACTAGACGAGTTGATGGAGGGCAAAGGTCTGGTGCATTTGAACGAGGACTACATGAAGCCTAACATCCAATTGGGCCAGCATACAATGGAATCCGATGAGGAGTTTGAAATGGTGTGGGCAAACTTTGAGCCGTGGGACGAGATGGGTCAAGAAACTGAATTCGATATTCGACTTATTCCTCGGTGGAGACAAACAGACGAAATCGAATGAGTTGAAGAAACTCATCGTCCATACGCATTACATAGGACCTTAATCCATTACAATCATTTATGGCCTATGGACATACATTGTAGACTTTGCAATGGAGATCATCGTGATTGCCTTAACCCTGTGAATTCTCTATTTACATCTATTCTTCACCCTCGGGCTTGTCGAGCAATTCCTCAGCCCATTTCAAGCTCTTTGTACTGGGGGCGTTGAGCCCGGGTTTTTGAAGTTGTGCCAAATGCTGACGCCATAAAATCTCAGCAGGGTCCTGGTCGGGCTCGACCCACTCAAATCCATCACCTCCACTCATCCAGTATGCTTGCAACCTTAAGTCATCAAGGTTGTCCTTTGGCTCCAACAACCGGACTTTCTTTCCCTCTCTGGTCAATCCTGGCTGCAAAGTATGGTGGTTGCTGACATTTTCGTCTTTACGACACAATTCCTCCATCAACGAAGGAGTGTTTTCAAGTCCTCCATTCAACTTGAGATCGGTTTCCACAATCTTTGTACACATGGCCATCTCGTCTGCATGCCTGTACCAGTGAGTGTAGAAAGTACCCTTTTGCCACGTCAAGTAGTCTCCACCGGCAGAACTCAACTGCCTTCCGAACTTTACAATCGTAACAAAAAAACTCGAGTTTAAAAGATACGTCAAGATCATGGCGTTGATGGATCCCAAGTGCTTCCATGCTGGAGAAAGCCATCCCATGTCAATCACTTGCTGCACCCCGATTTTCGAGAAGAATGTGATACCAATAGCCGTGCCGGCCAACTGATAGATACCACGACGCAAACTATCGTTTTTCTTCTTGATGTAATTGGGGTATCCTGTCGTCAAGTCTGTGATCTTCACTGCACTCTTGATATCTGCATTGTACAAGGAGTCTCGGAGCGGAATTAAGGCAATGTTCATATCAATCACTGCAGAAGGATTTCTCTTGTAATATTCTTGAATTATTTTGATTGCCGTGGGGGATGGAAACTTGAGAAGCAAGATCTGCTTCAAGAGTGTTTCATCAAACTTCACCTTCTCATCTGCTAACACAGTTTCAATCTGTTTTTGGATCTTCTTATTAGCAGGATCCTGTTCTAGCTTATCGTACTGATAGATCTTGCGCTGCAAATCTCTGCACGCCGTTAACGCTTCCAAAATGGTCTCTGGTGACACTTGTTCGGCAGACAAGATGGACTTGTCGATTTTGGAGGCTAAATCGGCCACATTGGTGGTGTACCAAAACGGGTTTGTGGAATATTTGAATATGGAGGAGCTTGTCAAATGCCTCTTGCCGCCAAGGGTCAGTATGAGCCGTAACATGGTGTGGATGTTGGCTAGTTTCTATCACTTTGGGCTGAGAATTAAAAGTAAAAAGCGTAGAGTGGTTCGTGCGGTACCCATAAATTCAAGAATTTAATAATTTGCAATCTAAAAGAATGCGCAACGTACTGCTGAACCAAGTCCAAGAACAAAGGCCAGGAACAAGCCCATCATGCTTGGAGAGGAAATGCCTGCAGCGTTGGACAGAGAAGATCCAGAAGACGTAGAGTGAGAGCTGCTGGCAGCTTGAGAGATGGTAGAGGGCTTGATGAAGGTAGTAATAAACGACAATGTCGCTGTGTTGGCACCGTCATCATCATCAGCAGCAGCAGCAGCATCGGATATAGTTAAAGTTGTCAGGTTATTTCCACTAGCTGTTCCGGTTGCAATGCTAGTGGCGGAAACTTGGCCAATTGTATGTGTAGCGGTCCATGCGATAAGCTGATCAGCGTTCAACGTATGGGTGTATGACCACACAGATAATTGTGATGCGTTCATGCCAGCGGTGTCTGTCGCCGAGGAGGTTCTTGTAGAGCTAGCAGTAGTACCAGTTCCACTTCTAGTAGTGCCGGTTCCTGTGGTAGTGCCGGTTCCTGTGGTAGTTCCGGTTGTGGTCGTTCCAAAACCAGTAGTAGTTCTAGCTGTAGCGGTTCCCGTACCAATAGTGGTTCCTGTAGATACTGTTAAAACACCAATAGTGGTTCCTGTAGATGTTGTTAAAACACCAATAGCGGTTCCTGTAGATGTTGTTCCAACACCAATAGTGGTTCCTGCTGTTCCAACACCAATAGTGGTTCCTGTAGATGCTGTTCCAGTATCAGTGGTAGCTGCAGCTGCGGCAGTGAAAGTCAAAGGAGCAACACCAAGAACGAACAAGCGAGTGTATTTCATGATGGGTAGATTTGAATGGTAGCAAAATGTACAGAGGATAAGATGGTTGTGTTTTGAGGTGCGAGGTCACGTGCCCTGTAGAAGAGCATCATTACCGTGCTTTCCCTTATAAGCCCAAACAGTTGATAGGAACGCTTGCACCAAACAAGCTGCTATGCGTGAGCTGGTCACCCTTAATTAGGCACTAACTCACAGTGAAAAGAATTGGATCGGTACGGTATCTGGAAATTCGTCGCTCTTCTCTGAGATGGGTATGTGAAAACAGCAGCATGCCGGAGAAACCAAGTCTTTGTTCCGTGCATGAGATTAGAGTAGAAGTAGAAGAGTATGTTCAGACCGAGGAAGATGAAAAAATTAAACGAATAATTGCAGAAAATGACAAGCTTCGTATTGGTCGAATGTCCAAGGTTCAATTTGTAGTTTTATCGTTTTTTATTGTTTCATTTCCATTTGTCTGGTTTGCCATAGTTGAGTCTTCGATATATTCAAGATTTACTTGAATCCTTCTAGGGTGTCGATCAATATTATCACTTTCTTCAATTCTCCAATTAAGTCAGCTCAGCTAGAGCTTGCATTTTTATTTGACTTGTTCAGAGGACTTCCTGTGCAAATTGGGCAGTAACTTATCTCAACTCAAGTACCTTCAGAACTATCAAATCCTCCAAGCCTTATTTTGGAATCAATCTGCTTGATTATGAAGGTAAGTTTGACACTTATTAACAAGATGAACTACTACTTCTTTCTCTTCTTCCTCTTCTCCATTTTAGGTGCACAATCAGGACAGTACCATACCTCGTCATCCTTAGGGGGACTCGTAATCCCCACACACGACCAATGGAACCACTCAAACTTACAGTCGTCGTTATCGCAACCAATCATCTCTCCGAAAGAGACTCTCTGACAGAAACAATACAAGTTGTTATCAGTATCATCATTGCCTGAGGGTGCTCGTGTACCAACAGGATTTGAGACGCCAGCAGACTGGTGTCTAGATGAAAACCCAGAGGAAATTGTATCTTCCACGTCGTAGTCGTCGATATCCTCGCTCTTTGGTCTCTTGTACTTCTGTTTCATTACTGAGTACGTGCGTTTCTTCTTCACAGGGTCTGGCGTCGTGCGAGGCGTGGCGCTCATCTCGTCCACAGAATCTTCCAAAGCGTCATCGTCCAATGGTGCAAGAAGGTCGTCTCTTTCCAACTTCTGGATATCCACCTCGAAGTTGTACATGTGTTTAGATACTAGAAAAAGTGCAGTGTTTGCCAACAAGATCTTTTCTTTTTGAATCTTCTGCACAAGTTGCATATCCTCCTTGATCTTCTGGTAGATTTGCTGCTCCTTTGGGTGTTTCGTGAGCGTTCCATTGGCACGTATAAACTTGTGAATTTGCGAGTCCTTAGTTTGGTACCGTTTGCGTGCCTCAGCGAGCTGAGCATCTTTGGTTTTGAGTTCTTCGAAAAGATGCTTGACCTCAAGCGGTAGGTTCAGAAGGTCCTGCGTATACTTCTCGAGAACCGCAGTGGTGTCCATGGTATCGGTGGTTTGTACTTAGTAATGCCTAGTAGAGCGTTAAGTTGCGTGGTAGTGTGCAAACCGTGACATCAACTAGGTCTCTTTAGTGATGGATGATTAGGTGCCACCTACATGTTGATAATTGGTTTTAATTAGGTACAAAGATTTTAAAATTGACGATCTCATATCGCTTACATCTGAAACTCTTTAAAATTTGCAATATAACATGGAACAGTCCCTTCAAAAGTTGTCCTTGGAACTGAACGTGTCTGATTTGCTTCGGGACGGCAGTTCTATCACCCAACTGCAGCTTGAAACTCTCCAAAAAGAGTGTCGTGACCAAGAAACACATTCCCAGTACCTGAAGTTACTCCAGCTGTGCCCAGGAAACGTGTTGAACTCGTTGTACTGCCATGGACAGCCTGCCAATGCATTAGTACTTTCATTAGTAGACTCCGAGTCATGTGCAACGGCTGTATTGGAAGCAAGCAAATCAAAACTTGAACTTCTAACGCCATTGGAAGAGTTGCGATTCTATTTAAACTTGAGTCTGAGCGTCTGCTTGAAGTACACTCAATTAACGAATTTCATATTCATAAAGTTACTCAAATTACTTGCTACAGAGGATAAATCGATCCACGGCATAGCAGTTCTAATACTTATTTTGTATTCCAAGCAAAGCACATCAGAGGCTTCAGATCTGGTTGTTAAATACATAGAATCCGTCTTCGAACTTAATGCTGAGAATATCTCCAACAACGCCTACCTCCTGATTTTCAGCATATTTGAAACTTTTTTTCCCATTTTCCCAGCTCAAATGAAAGCTATCTACACCAGTAATGACTGCAAGATAACCATGCTAGCAAAAGTTTCCAAATTACTGCTAGAGGGAGATGATAGTGACGTTAAAATGGCCGAACAAATTTTGAAAGCAGTGTCCCTGTCTTGTATTGATGAAGACGCCAGAAAGTTCAACATGGACAACTATCTTGACCTTTTCATTGCTGGTACTGCAGTTCTGGGGCCAATGACTATTGTTGCATTGTCGCTTTTATGTCTCATCAAGCTATGGAATTTTACGGTTATAGAAAAGAAAATCTCCTTACAAACTGTCCTAGAAAAGGTGCAAAACACGTTCAGGATTTGTGAGAGTGACTCTGAATGCGTGAGTTATATTCTCGAGGCATTGTCTTATTTGTCGCTTGGTGTTACTGTCAAGCAAAGTCTCCGAGACGATGAAGAATTTTGCGAAAAGCTCTTACTAATTTTGGAGACTGAGAAGGAATCTTCGATCATTTATGGTGCCTTGGTAGTATTTCTGAACCTTTCTGAGCTAAAGGAAAAGGATGGCAATGCAGATACTGCCACAGTGAATTACCTAAAGAGTATATCTCTACCAAACAAAAATGAGACTAGAGATGACGATGCTGCTGTCAAGCTATTTAATGAGGCTCTAGTCCAGAATCATAAGCTTGTGGGCACCTTAAAGGGTCTTGATCTCAAAAAGGAGGCCATTGGTACTCAAGCCATTCAGATCTTGTACAACTTGTCGGCTTCTGGTGAAAGAAATATTGAGCGGGATATTGTTGCACAAGGCGGTCTTACTATCCTATTGAAGTATTTGATTGAACACAGCACCATCAAAAAAGGTTCCGAAAAGACACAGGCGTTGTCGGCAAGCGAGGATGTGCTTGGAATCCGACTTCGTGCACTTCGAGCATTGGCCGTCATATGTCGTTCTGTCAATCCTAAATTGCTCATATCTGAATTTGACATCAAGACGGTGGTTCCATTTTTGGTGGAGATGTTGGGACCAGCGGTGGCCGACTATTCAACGCTGTTGCGGCCTTCGGCGGACGATCCTGTCGCAGCTTTAGCCAATAACCTTACCTCATTAGACAAATTGTGTGGATTACTTGGTCTCACAAACTTGTCTGCAATGCAAGAAAAAGACCTTATTTCAGTCATTACTCGCAGATCTTTCGATTCCCATTTGAAAGACTTGATGATTGACAGCACTATTCCAGATATTCAAAAGGCAACTTGGGAACTTATCAACAATCTCATTTCTGACCCACAGATGCTTGCGAAATTTTTTAATACAGAGAACCCAGAGAGCTTGAAGAATTTGGATGTCTTGGTGAAATTACTTCATTCAAGAGACGCTAAGCTACAAGTGGTCATTGCTGGATTGCTTGCTAATGCGACAATGGAATATGGTTTGGTCTCATTGGCGATAATGTCAGATGAAGCCAAAGTCTTTGATAGATTGTTGGAGATTATTTCGAGTATTTTGCAAAAGCAAGTATCTGATGATGATTTAGTTCTACGAGTCTGCATCTTTCTTTTAAACATTGTACAAGCTGCAAAATCACAGAACCTGTCAACATTAGATAGGATTCAAAGCAGTCAGCCTTTGAAAGCTGGTATCAAGGCTGTTGTTTTGACTACAAAGGACCAGGATATTATGCTCACAATCCGAGAAATAATTGGAGTTGCCGAGCTCCGATTTTGATACAATGTTCATGAGAAGAAGATATAGAACTTTTAGTTATGAAAATTTTGTAGTGGAAATGTATGTTTCATCAGAAATGAATCATTCTTTGAGCCAATGTCTCGTGCAGATGTTTGACGTTGCTGGTATTTTTTAGACTCTTCTTTTCAACCTCCACTTTGCCCTTGATAGCACCGTGCAAAGATTGCAAAAATTCAGGAAAACTTGGCGACGTGTTGATAGTCTTAGAAGGAAGATGATCCTCGGCCAAACATTCTCTGAACTCGTAGGAAAGACTATCGACACCATCTCTCACCACCTGGATTGCCAAGTTTCCAACCGAACAGGAACCAATTAGATGCTCCTGGAAGAACTTCACCAAATTACGAGCCTGTTGTGAGATGTGAGTGGGAAGTTCAGGCAAAGAGTCGATCAATGGATCAATGTCATTGATGCTCTCAATATGATCACCAAATAAGTCCTTGAGTAAAAGTTTATTTGTGTCAGGATGGACTCGAACGTAAACTGTAGTTCCGTTGCACAAAATGTAGACACCACTTTCCAAACTGGTGTTTGTCAATGGCTTATACTCTGGAAGTCTCATAAACCCACTAGCATTAGCAGGATCATCGATCAAAAGGCAATCATTATCTAAGATTGAATGCAATTCCACCATTGCTGGATACAAATGGTACACTAACCTTTCGACAGGCATGTACAACATTTGGAAAACGTCACACAAGCGAGAATCCACATGCACGGCAGTAGAATCTCTCAAAGCCTTGGATTTGATGAATGACAAGAAATAGGACGGAAGATGCTTAAGTGAGTCGGGGAATATCAATTGATTCGTCATAGTGCCGTTCCTGTTGTGATATTCTTCACTCATTGCACGGTACAGCGTGAATATATCTACAAGCTTCTCATTAACAGAGCTTCTCAACTCGGCGATTGGCTCTTTACCAACAAAAGACAACGTGTCTCTCACAATAGCTGTGACCACTGCGTCCTGATCAACAAAACTGAAAACATCTTGTAACCGTTCGCTGACTGCTAGAACCAAATTGATTACTCTCACCTTTCTTATACCTTGAGGGTCAGTGTACAACAAGGCAGCCTGGAAGTGACAGTCGTACTTGGTGTCTAAGTTGCCATCATATTCGAGCAATACAGTGAAAGTTTGATCTTCATTGAGGACTGGAATGATTGGATCGGGCGATGTGGACGATAAACCAATAACGGAATCACTGTGAGTTGGAAAACCATAATATTGCGAAACCTGTAGACCATTTGAGCATCTCAACTTCAACTGGCCTTGATAACCGGTACATTTCTTGACCGAGTTCACAATCTGAGAAGTAAGCGACCTTCCGTCACGTTCGAATTTGAAGTTGGCCCACTTGTAAATGCTTCCTCCTGTCACTGAGGCCAACCATCCAATGTTCGAAACATCAACAGATGTGGTGGCTACAACAAAGACATCCAAGCCAACGTTTTGAGAAACCAAATCAGAAGCAAGAAGCTTGTAGTACTCATTATCGGCCGAGTAAAACTTTTTCTCCATCTCTGCCAGAGCCTGACGACCCACGTTCCTGTTTTCCTTGAGTTTTGATCCTCCAGGACCCCAAGATGGTAACGTGGAGAGAATAGAAACGATTTTACCTCCTCCAACCAGGTCAAGACACATGGCTGCTGTACGAACAGCAACGGAGAAACAAGGCTCGGTGTCGTGGAGAACGTTTTCGTTACAAAGCAGCTCCAAGCTGGTAAGAGCATCCTCTATAACCATACGGCTCTCCTCAGGGTCAGCAAAAAGACCCTCGTGGAATGGAATGAATGGATCATCCAAATCGCCTGATATCGAAACCTGGAAAGTGTCGAGCGAAGAAGACAAGTTATAGAAGTGCATGCTCTTGTCAAACAAAATAACGGCAAACTTGAGCTTTGAAGCTATCGTTTCAGCATCATATTCGTCGGTGTACTGAAAGATCGCAGCACGAATCGCATCTGCTACTAACACAGGCAACTGCTTGATGATACTTTGGTGCGAGATATCCACCAAGAAAACATGGTGGAGGCTGTTTGGGACCTTTTCAGCACCTCCAACATTGTAGTAGCTAGGCACAATGATATCGTAAACACCTTTGTGCAACTCAGGCCGAGACTCTCTGTCGACCCTTTGGTTTGTCATCGGGTTTAACATCGAAACGTATTCTGGAGGCACATGGTTGTTGGGGAATTGACAGACATTACATGTGAACTTCCCGGAGCTGGTATGCATCATGGAAGGGTTCATATACGTTCTGCAACGGTTACATCTAGGAGGACCCACATCCATTGGGTCGGTATAAGTGGAGGAACCCAAGTACGACATATCCACCACTGGGACGGGGTCTTCTGTGGACAACAATGGAGCGAATGGACGGATCGTCACGGCCATTGGCAACTTTGTTGACTTCCGCAACTGCTCAGACTCGGGCACATTGTACATGGTGGCTCTCATATGCTTAGGCGTGGCAGTGCCTTGGTCCACTGCATGATATTGGGTTCCAGCAATTGGAGGTACGATGTTTTGGAACGAAAGAAACGACTTGAATCCCAAGTTGGAGCCCTCCGCGTCGTACTGTGGAGTGTAGTACTCCTCTTGACACTTGTGTCTCGCTCCACAAAGTGAGAGGTCCGACGTATGGTTTTGCGATGCGATGTCATGAGGAGTTGTCACGTTGATAGCAGCAGGCGAGCGACCAATGGCGGGCAAAGCAAGACTTGTGTTAGTGGGAGATGAAAAGTTGGCGTTCGTCGGAGTGTGAAACTCAGAGCCAAACTGCGCAGTTTGGGGCTCTAAGGGCGTAAAGTAGCCCAGCATCTGAGCAGGAGGCGTCATCATTGGGGTGAACGGGCTGGCAGGCTGCTGCTGGCCGCCCAAAACTGGAGGAGGCTGGGTGAAAGTGGAGTGGAATGCCCGTTGAGACCTTTTCTTTCTCTTTTGATCAACGGCCAAAGTCGACATGGTGGAAGACAAATCGGACACGGAGCCGTTCACAGACATGGCTTCCGAGATGCTTATAGGGATATGCGAGCCACAAAGTTCAGATCAAGGTTTTCACTAGAAGTTGACCTGAAGATGGATTCGAGGTTGTGCGCACTTGACGTGTAGGATATGGCAAATACTTAAATTGGTGAAGAAAAGTGAATTGGTGATTGGAAAATTTAAGAAGAATAATGTTAGAATTGTTGGGTGAATTTGGAATGAAGAGCTTGAATTTGTATCGCAAATTTTGCCTTTTAAGAAGGTGGGAGTTGAGTGGATAGTTTCTTAGAGTAGACACAAACCAAATGGAAACTGGAACAATGTGATACAGAGTAACAAAAGTGAGAGAAAAACATAAATTGTGAGCATTTCTGACAGAGAACATAGCATACAAACGGAAAGAAACAAGTGAGAACCATGAAAAAAAAGTAAACAAAGGAAAAGAAAAACAAGATTGTCAAACTTTGAAGTGACTAGTAGAGTTTAGAGGAATAGACACACAAGTAAGACAAATTCACGCTGGTGTCGACTTCAACTCGCACAACGAAGAGTGCATAAATTGGGACCGTTTCTGAATAGATTATATCATACAAACAGAAAGAAACAAGTGAGAAACGTGACGGAATAATGAAGAAAGGAAAAGAAGTACAAAGATTGTACAACTTCGAAGTGACTCATAGAGTTTAGAGAAAAAGACACATAAGTGAGATTAATTCTAGCCAGTGTCAATTCTGACAATCGGGCATACTCTCAGACATGATGATACTTCATACAGTTTGAAATGCTAGAAAAGGACAACTTGACAACACGACTTGACAACACGACTTGACAGGACATATCAATAAAAAAAATGAAAAGCGTCAAATCAAAATGAAAGTACATACAGACAGACTAGGATAATGCTTCCATCGTGTTTTCGTTGCACAAATTCAGCAATAAGTATATAGGTAGTTTGAATAATCCACGCCTGAATAGGAAAATGAGAATTGCGAATTACGAATTCCTACAAATATTTTAAAAGAAAAGTATTGTACCAAACTGCGGAAGTAATAACCACACACAGGCCTGACCTGATGCTACACCTAGATAGAAACAGTGAAAACCACAGGTAACCACCGTCTCAGAAAAACTATAAATACCCCTGCGTTTACCTCACGAAAAAACCTTAATTTTTTATACATTTTAAAGCACAATCGGCTCTCCTTCCACTATGCACCCAATGGCCCCTACCAATACTAGCTTCTATCTTGCATACAACGCATACATGCTAATGAAAAGCGACCCAGTGCCAAGGATTCTCTTAAAAAATCGTTCTCTCCAATATAAACCTTGCGCCATGCAGTTTGACCGAGACGACGCAGGCAATTTTACTCTCACCATGAGTAACTACAGTGTATATTTTCTACTGCAGAGCAACGGACTAGACTTAAACTGCTCAGTGTACTCGCTCACTCTGGGCACACTCAACTATTCCGACTACTACAGTCACCAGTGGCTGGGGAATCTCTCCGGGTTTCTACCGGCTTACTATGTGACCAATTGCTCGATCACTGACCTTCAAAACCAAATCAAGAGTCTCAGCCAGAATGTGTCTGACGTGCTGCAGTGGATGGACGATTTCAAGAGAAACCCATACAATGTGGCCGACAACGGCGACTCGTTTGTGGCACTCCTCTTTATGATTCTGGGGCTGTGTGTGTCGTGTTGGATGCTCATGTTGTTATTTCTTTTGCTGCCAAAGCATAAACGGAAGCCTGTGCTTACGCAGGTTGCTACGTTGTTGTACCTGGTGGTGCTCACCATCATCTTGGCCAAAATGACCGAGGAGGCCAGGCGCCAATACTATGCGGATTCATTGGATATGATAAAGATCTTAGGGCTAGTATACGAGCGAAAAAAGTACTCCATCGCCTTGATCATCTCGCAGTTCTTGACAAACTTGGCCTTTCTACAGCTTGTAGTGAAGATGTCCCATTTGCAGTGGAAACGCATCAACTGTACTGTTGGAATCTGTCTAATTATCACGTATTTGGTAGTCTCGGCTGTGGCTCAGGCAGAGGTGATAGATTACTTTACATATGTGTCCTCGTCTAAGTTGGTGGCTCCGAGTTTGAAAGTCACTGCGAAGCTTCTCATTGTCATTTGGTTTGCCATTTCGCTTGCATACCACACCATCTGGGGCACTGCATCAAGTCCTCGCCAGGTTTCATACTCTAAAAAGCTTTTACCTCTCGCCTTCATCACTTGGTTCATGGTGGGAGTCCATTTCGTGATCAGTCTTTTGACCGTCTCGTTATGGAGAGAAACGTGGCTCATTACTTCGTGGATGACTTTCTTGCCAAACTTGATTGAGATGTACATTTTGACATGTACCTGGGAGTGGTTCTACTCTATTCGTGATTTGGAACTGAGACTAGAGCTTGTGGGCATGTTGGGCCGCCGTATCAGCATAGATGATGTGATGAGCTTCAGTAATGCCATGCTGACGCAACGGGAAACAATCCGTGGCCGTTTTGCATACATCCGTGATTTCTTCTTTGGAAAAGCGCCTAAGGATCTCGAGCCGAAAACCAAGGATATACCTAGTTCTGCCACCTATTCCACATGCACGGCCACCCATACACTAACACCAACATTGCAAAGTGGAGAAAATGTCCAAGAAGTTGACTTAAGTGAAGGATTACCTTTGACTGACTTAGGCGATGTTCGTCTTGAACAAGAAAGTGTTCACAGCGAGCAAGGCAACACTCATCGTGGCGAAGTCAGTGGTTCTCAAGCAAGTGATAATATCGCTATCAATGATGATCACGAAGACGGCGATGACCACTACAGCTATGAAGTGGAGTACGTTGACGATTATGACATGTGGAATATGGACGACAAGAACGACAACATGAACAGCAACGAAAATCACAGTCACAACAATTGCGGCAATACAAGAGGAGTTGCTCAGGTTGGAAGCTCCCGCGACCTTGCTGGACAAGGCGCTAACGAAGATTTACCGCCATTCAGACCCCACCCGGGTTTTAATGCGGATGACTATTGGGATGATAAGTAATGATGGGTAATTATAGAGATAAATATAAACATGTTGCTTGAGTTTTGAAACCAGGCAACTGTTCTAATTAAATCCTAAATGATGAAATAAGAAGTGATCTTAGCTTCTCAAGCCTTGATTCAAGACCATGGAAACAGTTTACCTAATACAGTGGTTGTAATTAAGAGTGTATGCGGAACAATTTCGAATTTCGCACTACTCATTTTCACATTCACGGTTTGACCAATTCAAATTGGGAAACACACTCTTATAGGTTCGTACGAAAAAAGGTTGAAAATTTGTATACCTGTTGATACTGATAAGTATGAGAGGTAATAATGTACTTCTGATCTCGTAAGGCTGTCGGAATTAATATCTGGAAGAGATGCGGGAAACAGGAGTTGTCATTCATCTGATATAGAAAGCCTCACAAGTACCCTCAGAGCAACTATGGCTGTTCAAATAAGATGGAAACTGTAAATCCGGATTTCGGGTTTACAGGTATCTCAGAACTGCACCATGATGGATCTCACTAATGGAAAACTATTTGAAGACGTAGGTCTGCCCATAATTTTTGTAAATAATCAAATACAAAAGAATAGTGATACATAAGAGAAGCAGATAGTCTCAAGCATACATCTCCAAGATAACCGATCTATGAGGACACGAATGGAATTAACAGCTATTGCACGAACCTAAATCAAGTGATGGGCTTTAAGATTAATCAATACTATTGATTCTGAGAGTGTAAGAGGTACTGATGTATATGGGTACATCAGAGCGGTATAGGTGGAATACGTGTAAGCATATTACATACCTGCAGATAAGGTTATGAAAATCTCTCATCGTTGACGACTCAGAGGTGAAACGCCCTAAGGATGTGCGCTTATTTCCCAAAAGGGATGTGCATCCCAATAGATATGCATCCCAATAGATATGCATCCCAATAGGGATGTTGATCCCAATAGGATCCCAATAGGGATATGCTTCCGATAGATAAGTGAGACATTGTCCATTGATGATCTCACTCAGGGAAAACTCTTTATGGACATAGGTCTGACCATCAGTTAGTGAAGGACAAGAAAGGAGGGATAATTGAAGAGGAATAAATATGTATAACGAACTGATTCAAATATACGCCGACAAGATAAACCATTTGTATGGACATAAAATGAATTGGCAGCTACTGCATGATCTTGAATCACGTGATGAACTTTAAAATTCATGGAAATCTTGAAGCCTCCCGTTTAAGCTTATTGAAACGAGGCGTTGTGATGTGTATCTATATCTACAACTGCTGCATAAAAATAATTCAATGTTTTGAACAAAGAGAAATAGGAAACATAATCTCCTATTTCGGGCATCTCATTCTCAATTTGGTAAGTAAAACTGAAACGATGGCGATGAGACTGGTACATTGCATCTCGTGAAGGCCACCAAATGACGATGAAAACAATCCAATCCTGTGCAACAAACATGAGCAACAAACATAAGCAACAAATATGATATTCAACTCAAAACCGTTTTTTCTGCATGCACAAGGATGTTTGACAGAAATCTGCTCCCAAGGCTACAAAAATTCTTGATATTTTTAAGTACATACATGAGGCGGTCATGTATTTAGGCTAGTTCGGAATTGGAATTAGAATCGCGAAGATTTCATTGGGAGATAGAGAACATGGCTCTCTTACAACTTTTATGAATGCCCACTCTTAATGGAAATTTGATTACGTTTGGAACGATAGCACTTGTATGAACAACTTCTGTTGGCCAAAACCATGTTTCCTGAACCAAGTCGATATATTCCTATCTTATTCTTCAAATATATTACACTGAAGATATGTTGATTCGTGGCAACCTTGCAGATATCACTGGAAAAGATAGAAAATTGTAAAAGTTTAATACGGATTATGCATGCGCCGTGGTCCAAATTTACGCATATACCCAATTAAAGAATAGAATGAGATAATTCTCCGCGGTTATGCAACTTTGGTAACCATGCATATCGTCACTTAAGATATAGTGCAGGCAATGTACGAATTGGTTTATTTGGTGCCAAATAGTACTCTAACTAATGATACAAGATTTGATCAGAGATTGGACGTATGGATAGATTTCTGAAATTGGCAGTTAGGATTTTCAGAATGAAAATAGGTAGCGAGGTAATTTTCATTGTTCGCTTGTGGTGATTGTACGTTATTGAACAGGTGAATAACAATAGCCTGCACTCAAGAAAAAATAAGCGAAGCGTTTGACGCGATACCGTTATGTGACACGTATACTTTAAACTGTTAAATTTATTCTCATGTTTGCAAAGTTAGCCTTCATTCCAGCCACAAAATCTACTTTAATTTCAGGCCAACTAAAATGAAAAGGTGGCACTGCTTCAGGTTGTGCGTTTTTTTATCGTTGATTGTTTCGAGAAAAGTGTCTCGACAACAAAGAAACGGTCAATCGTTTAAATGCGCATTTTTTGACGAATTTAAGTTGTGCATCCTGCAGTCCGCTAATAATTTGATGTTTCGAATAGGGGAAGGAAAACTCAAAGCTGATAGACTACAAAATGAATCATGGCTCGCAGAGGCTTTATGATTTTCCATCAACATTTTGTAATTTCTCGGGCTTATCGTGCTCTCCAAGTCTTACTTGGTGTACCAAACCATATGCCAACTGCTGCTTATCAGCGAGAAGAAATGTTGAACTTGAACAAAGTTATGATTGAAATTACAACAAAGGGACGCAAATCTTTGCCAAGATGACGAAGCCATGAATGATGTCAAATTTTTTATGAAAAATCACTCATCGTTCATGTGAAAGCTTTCCATACCAAATAGACTTCTTATTTAAAGAGACCACTTCCAACTTCTCTCAAGTCATATATTGGACCATTGCAATTATTTGAATCAATTCTCGTTGTTGTGAACGCATTTAGTACGACTTTTAGTGTTCAAAAAGTATTGTTTCCAGTACTGGTGCGTATTCTGCCGCTGCGACGACCTTTGTTATTAATAGTGGTGCCTATTTGGTCCTCCATAATAGAAACCTTAACCGTAACGGCTTTTTTGGAAGCGGGAATAGTTTAGGTGACTATACATTGGGTATTCAGCAGGTAACACTGGCAAGCCAGTGTACTTTTGATGTGAACTATACATTGGTGACTCAGCAGATAACACTGGCTAGCCAGTGTACTTTTACCGTGACTTGACCCATTCGGGAATAGTTGTTCTGAATGCCCAAAGTGAAACTTCTGCTTCTTCGTTTTGCGTCGAGGGACACAGTTTATTAGCAATGGAGAGTTGATCTAGGTATGCATTGGCAATATGGGTGGTCTGACAATGGTCATTTACAATATAGGCCTGATGACTACTTTTGGTATAATCTTTTGTTGCCAGACCATGAGAGGTTTGGAGGTACGTCCTATGTTGGTTGATTTTACGGGAAATACAATGACTAACTAATGTGCTTTGTGCCCATACTGGAAGAATATTTTCCAGTGCTCTATTGTTACTAGTACTTGCTGTTATTGTGTTGGAAATGACTCTCATAAGTCTATGGATACCCCGACACGAAGCCATTAGCAGCAACTTAGGTGGGGTATCTTGAATCCTCGGCCTCGCAAATTCGCATAGGGCCCTATAAAATGGCATGAATTCTTGTCGTGTCGGGGTGGGGAAATGGAAGTATTATTGGCTTTGAGACAGGTGTTCTGTCGTATTTTGTCATAAACCTCTTCAACTAAAACAAGATGTCGCATCTCCACGGAATACCAAGCAGACATCAACCAATTCCTCTCCATCCAATGCCTCTCCAACCAATTCCTCTCCAACCAATGCCTCTCCAACCAACTTCTTTTCGGCTCCCAACTACTGGAGCTTGTAAATTGAATATCTTCACTAGTACGTGGACCAACACAAAATCCAATTGAGTTTTGGAATCTGACTCTGGTTTCGTGATTGTGACTCTATCGACTCTGATGACTCTTTGACCACCACCACTTCTGAATATCCATCAGGTGAAGTTTCTAGATCTAAGTCATACACCAAAACTTGGGCAACTACTCACCTACGTCGCTACTTATACAACTTGATCTGTGGTAACTACTTCTGATGCTGTGGTCACGAAGACTATGCTCACGGCTCTAATTTCGTGACTACCAAGACACATGCTAGCGCAGGTCCCGTGGGATCTCCACCTAGTTTAGAGGCGGTTGCAGGAGCTGGCAAGAGTTTGGCCTCAAGTTTCCAAGCTGTCACCAGTGGTGCTGGAGCAACTGCGAACGCACAGTCTTTTTCGATCGAAGGCGCAGGTTCAGCACAATCTGTCAAGCCTGGTGTTATTGCGATATTGGTATTCGCATTAGCTTATTAACACTCGCGTGTTAAATTGAGGCCAAGTCTTTTCTTTGCTTTTCTTTTCTTTCTTTTGCTTTTCTTTTCTTTCTTTTGCTTTTTTTTGTTTTGTTTTGCTTCTTTTTTTTTGTTTTCATTTCTCTTCTCTCCTCTCCTCTTCATTTCTCTTCTCTCCTCTTCATTTCTCTTCTCTCCTCTTCATTTCTCTTCTCTCCTCTTCATTTCTCTCCTCTCCTCTTCATTTCTCTTCTCTCCTCTCCTCTTCATTTCTCTTCTCTCCTCTCCTCTTCATTTCTCTCCTCTTCTCTCCTCTTCATTTCTCTTCTCTCCTCTCCTCTTCATTTCTCTTCTCTTCTCTTCTCTTCAATTGTCTTCTCTCCTCTCCTCTTCATTTCTCTTCTCTTCTCTTCTCTTCAATTGTCTTCTCTCCTCTTCAATTCTCTTCTCTCCTCTTCATTTCTCTCGTCTCTTCATTTCTCTCGTCTCTTCTTTTCTCTCGTCTCTTCTTTTCTCTCTTCTCTTCTATTCTCTCCACTTCATTTCTTTTCTCTCCTCTTCTTTTCTCTTCTTCTCCTTTCTCTGTCCTCTTCTTATTCTGGTTTTGTTTATATTCAAATACTTGAACCACACATCATGTACATTATCTTTCGGCTTTGAATATAAATTCATCTCCTTTTCGTGTTTTTGATTGCAAGTTGCACATTGCAGGTTATCAAATGCCAGCTATGTACGAAACTTACAGAGCTTCATTGTTATTAAGAGGTTTGCAATGATGCCATGGCAGTCAGAGCAGTCTGTTGATTTGAGATCTTAATCAGCTTCGCATTTATTTTCTTGCGACATTTGATAAAAGTAGCATCGTACCAACTGGTAGGAGCAGGTATTTCAAGATTTCTTAATTCAGCCCGGCTGTTAGATTTATTCATACAAGCACGTATCTTTTCGATAGAGAGATACAAAACATCCATGCAAATATTTGAGCATTTCAGTTTTAGTGGGCCCCTTTCTCGAAGCAATTAACGAAAATTCATACGATGGTCAAGTGAACATATACCATGTTAAGCAGTTCGGTTCTTTTTTCTTGCGCAGTTATGGGTCGGCAGGGAACAGCCACGTAATGTGAGATACACGAGGGCCTCTTACATATTGTAAAGTTCCCGTTCAGTGAAGTGCGTTCACAAGAAGGAATTCTTAAAACGTCGAAGACAGATAAGTTATCGAAAACGGCTGGAGAATATATGTCTTCATGAAGTGCGCTTGAATTTGAAGTGCCTTTCTCTCATCTTGGTCAACTGATCCAAAGTCAACACCTGCAACAGCTTCCCCAAAAGTAACGAGGCAATATTTCTGGAATACAATTAAGACGTTAACAGCTTTTCACCCTCATAGATATTTGTATAAAACAACTGTTCAAGATTTTTATATTTCAGACTTGTCGATCAAGCTGTCAAAACTGCACTGCATGTGTCACAAGTTTTCTGCTCAACTTTGTTGATTCTGAGAGCCTAAGAGGTTCCACTGGAGGCGATTCAGAATTTCATCAATTACTTCAAGAATCAATTTAGTAAGTGATTAAGCATGCAGCCATTTGAGGCGCAAAGAACCCCAAAAAGTCCTCTAAAAGAGCAATTCTGAGCGATCACACATGTTATGACTGCACTGGCCGCGAAGTTTGTACTTACGATGGTAGAAGTCAAAAATGCGAAGGTGGCACTTCAAATTCGTCCGTCCTTCTAACAAGCGAAGTTGCCTAGCTATGACTCAGAAAATTCTTTACACGAACTTTTCTTGAGGAACACTTCAACTAGAACTGTCAAGAAAACGAATACGAGGAAAAAGATCAAAAAAATATGCGATTTCTGTGGATCGAACACAGGACCTCCAGATCTTCAGTCTGACGCTCTCCCAACTGAGCTAAAACCGCTTACAAACCCATGCCGGGACTCGAACCCGGAATCTTTTGATTAGAAGTCAAATGCGCTAACCATTACGCCACACAGGCTGGACTTGTGAAGAAAGTTGGTGGTTATAGTCATCTCGCTTAGTGTTCATATGAATAATAAGAGAGTACGTGTAGTACAATGTATCTCTCAATATGGCAATAAGTAATAGTACTTTCGTCATCAAAGCACCAATGTCTGTGCGAACGCAGAAAGCAAACACAGGTCTTATTCTCAATATCGACCGGAAAAACAATGCACATTTCTTGGGGAAGGTTGATGTGAGAGCACACCATTAACAATTCATCCAAAAATTCAAGTTTCATCTCACTGGTTGGGCTATTCTGATTTCGGACAATCTTTGTCACATAACTGTTTGATTAATATGGCAAGATCGAGCACCAATTTCAAGAACACGATTCTCAGGTACAACAATTTGGATGCGATTTTTTACGATGTTAAAGCGACCACACGAGGGTATCATCATTTAAAATCACCCATTTTACCAGAAAACTGACTATTAATTGACGATAGCCCTGCTTCAAGTCCATTACGACATACTTTAATTATTTGAAACAATAAAAGTAATGATTTCGGGCAAATCTATCTTCTAAATGATCTCTATTGGCTAAACTCACGATTGATGGTTATAGACAGGCAAATGGGTCAAAACGTTATGCATTTTTAGATCTTCAATACTACATGATTAATTTTAAGTGATTAATCTTACCCCACGAGACTTCGACTCTAACATCCAATTTCCCATGCTCTCTATCGTCTATTATTACTCCTAAAGTGTCAAATCAATGCTTGTCTCACAACCATTACCCTGGTATTATATACAGTACATAAATGAACCATCATCAATGAATCTAACCCCAGACAATTAACATACCAGAATGGTAAACACACTTAAATCAGCCTACTCTCCCTTAACTAAACTTATTTTATTCTTACAAGTTTTAGCTTTGATACGAATGTTGTCACGCGAGAGCAAAGTTCCAGAATCTTCCGGCAAGTTCTAGTCACGTGCCACACATTCCTGGGATATATAACCAAATGACATACCACTTCCTTCAACTTATTAAGTTTGGAAGACTTTCGCATATTTTTTCTCAGTAAGACTAAAGATGAAAAGACCCATAGTCAATTCAAGACTTTTATCCCGGGCGTCAGCAAGCGTCGGAAGATCGATACATCCTTCTTCAAATGCAGTGCGTTTGTTATCGTTATCCACAGTGAAACCTAGTCCTTATGTTGGCAACTACTCCAATCTCCAAGTGCCATGGAGCAGCATAGCCGTAGTGAATATCCCACTTTCCAGAAACTTCCATTCCAGTGTGCCTAGAAATCTTCAAATGCAACAAAATAAGGAAGATGACCGGCCAGCTCTTGAGAAATACGGTAATGACTTGACTCAAATGGCTAAAGACGGAAAGCTTGATCCTGTGATTGGGCGTGATGAAGAAATCAGAAGAACCATTCAGATTTTGTCGAGAAGAACAAAAAACAATCCAGTTCTCATAGGTAATGCCGGTACGGGTAAGACTGCGATTATGGAAGGTCTTGCTCAGCGAATTTTGAAAGGTGAGGTTCCCGAGTCCATGAAAGAAAAGCTGATCATCACTTTGGACTTGGCTGGAATCATTTCTGGAGCCAAGTTCAGAGGCGACTTTGAAGAGAAGTTGAAGAAAATTTTGACAGAAGTGGAGGAGAAGAAAGGATCCGTGATTCTTTTCGTGGACGAATTGCACTTGCTTATGGGCTTGGGCAAGGCTGAAGGTTCCATTGATGCATCGAACTTACTTAAGCCTGCATTGGCCAGAGGCAAGCTTTCTTTGTGTGGTGCCACTACCATTGAAGAGTACAGAAAGTATGTGGAGAAAGATGCAGCTTTGGCCAGAAGATTCTCTCCAGTTATGGTCAGCGAGCCAACGGTGCAAGACACCATCTCCATTTTGAGAGGATTGAAAGAGAAGTACGAAGTTCATCACGGTGTGCGTATCGCTGATGGCGCACTTGTAACTGCTGCACTTTACTCTAACCGTTATATCACCGATCGTTTCCTTCCGGATAAGGCAATCGACTTGGTAGATGAGGCATGTTCTACATTGAGATTGCAGCACGAGTCCAAGCCTGATGCTATTGCGCAGTTGGACCGTCAAATCATGACCATCGAGATTGAATTGGAATCTTTGAGAAAGGAAAGTGACACCTTGTCTGTAGATCGTCGTCACAAATTAGAGGAGGATTTGAGGGTCAAGGAAGAAGAATTGAAAGAGATTACTACTCAATGGGAGAGCGAGAAGAAGGTGATTGATGACGTGAAGGATGCTAAGGCAAACTTGGAGCAAGCCAGATTTGACTTGGAGATGTCTCAGAGGGAAGGTAACTACGGAAAAGCTTCAGAGTTGCAATACTCGACAATTCCGCGCTTGGAAAAGCAATTGAAAGAGCTCACTGAGTCGGAAGACGTCATGAAGAGCGCCTCCTTGTTGCATGACTCCGTAACCTCCGATGATATTGCTGCCGTCATTTCCAAGATGACAGGTATTCCGCTTAACAATTTGATGAAGGGAGAGAAGGACAAGTTACTAGATATGGAAATTATCCTCAAGCAGCATGTTGTTGGTCAAGACGAGGCTATTCATGCGGTTGCTGATGCTGTCAGGTTGCAAAGAGCAGGTCTTACTAGTGACAAGAGACCAATTGCATCATTCATGTTCCTCGGTCCTACAGGTACTGGTAAAACCGAGTTGACCAAACAGTTGGCGGAGTTCCTCTTCAACGACAAGTCTTCTGTGATTAGATTTGACATGTCTGAGTTCCAGGAAAAGCACACTGTTTCCAGATTGATTGGTTCGCCCCCAGGTTATGTCGGATACGAAGATAGTGGTGAGTTGACAGAGGCAGTGAGAAGAAAGCCTTACTCTGTCATTTTGTTTGATGAGTTCGAGAAGGCTCACAAGGACGTTGCTAAACTTTTACTTCAGGTATTGGATGAGGGCTCCTTGACCGATTCTCACGGTAAGCACATCGACTTCCGTAATACCATAATTGTCATGACTTCCAATATCGGACAGGAGATTTTGTTGGCAGACAAGGATGCCACCGAGGATGGCCATATCAAGAGCTCTGTCAAGAACGAAATTATTGAAAACCTTCGTCTCCACTACCCTCCAGAGTTCTTGAACCGTCTTGACGATGTCTTGGTCTTCAATAGATTGTCTAAGAATTCTTTAAGAAACATCTTGGACATTCGGTTAAGAGAGATTCAAGACAGATTAGAAGAAAAGAGAATGAATTTGATTCTCTCGGACGACGTGAAGGACTACCTAGCCGAAAAGGCTTACGACCCTATCTATGGTGCCAGACCATTGAACAGAACCTTACAGAAAAAGCTCTTAAACCCATTGGCTATGCTCTTGATCAAGGGTCAAGTGAAGGAGAGCGAAATCGTGAAGGTTGTAATGAAAGACGGTGAGCTCCACATTGAGCCCAACCACTCGGAGGAGGAGAGCTTCTCCAAGGAAAGTAATTGATTGTTGTAAATAGGGAAACTTTTATTCGATGTAAATATACTTCATCTACGGTGAACGCTTGAAGCTAAACTCACTTCTAAAAGAACCCTACAAGACTCTTCCCACAGTTGCAGAGTCTGTAACATGCTTCTCGCTCTCATCCACCTTTTTTAAGGACAAACCGCCTTGAATCTGTCCTAACAATGCACCAATGTTTGGTGTGCCAACCGATGGTATAGAAGCTCCGCCGCCAAAAGAAGGTGGCGGAGGTGGGGCTGCTGGAGCCGACAAAAACGACGGAGGAGGTGGAGGGGGAATCCCATTTGGAACAGGTGGGGCGCCATTTGGGACTGGGGGTACTCCAGCCGGTGCTCCCTGTGGTGGAGGAGGCGGACCACTAGGGAGAGAAGGAGGTGCTGATCTATCTGACGGGTAAGAATGCCGGGGCGGAGTGGTAAATTCGTCATCTGGGTCAGACGAAGTCTCGTCGTAATCCTCTTGTCCAGACGCAGCTGGAGCTTGAGGTGGAGTTTGAGGAGCTTGAGGTGGCGCTTGAGGTGGTGCTTGAGGTGGTGCTTGAGGTGGAGCTTGAGGTGGAGCTTGAGGTGGAGCTTGAGGAGGAGCTTGAGGAGGAGCTTGAGGTGGAGATTGAGGTGGAGCTTGTACCTGAGAAATCAACGTTTGAGAAGCGGACTGGTTTTGTTGGGAGAAGCCAGCATTACCAGTGGGAGCTCTGGAAATTGGCTGTGGCATTCCTCCGAAGAGCAAACTGGCCAACTTGGCAGCACCAGCTCTGTTAGGTTCATCATCATCAGATGATTTCTCCTCCTCATCGCTCCAGTCCTCCGAACCTAAGCCACGTTGCGATGCTCTTTGTGCATCAATCTTCTTCTGATCTACAGCTTCAGCTGCCTTGGAAGGCTTGAAGAAGGGGTTGGTGTTAGCACCTGGGGTCAGAGTAGGCGTGGCAGAGCTTGAACTGGCAGCTTCATTGTTGCCCAACTTGGCAAATGGATTGCTCTTGTGAAGAGCGTGGATTTCAGAAGTCTGAAGACCAACACTTGGTTGCTCCACTGACTCAGCTGGTTCAGCTGGCAGTTTTATTGCAACTTCTGTGCTTGCTGATTGAGCTTTTGGTTTGTTGACGCTTGTAGGATTATACAGTGGAACAGCGGCCCTTGGCTCATCGTCAGATATGTCATCATTTTCCAAAGCTGCCATCTCCCTCTTCAACTTAGCCAATTTCTCCTCCTTCTCCTTTTTCTTCTTGAGATCCCTCTCTTTTTTACGGGCCTCCATCTCCTGCTTTTGCTTCAATAAAGCGGCATATTCAGCATCTTCTTCGTCATCAGATTCATCATCATCTTCTGCATGCCCTTTCCCCTCAGCCTTTGGAGTTTGTGGAGCTTGTTTTTGAGCTTGAGGTGTTGGTTCCGGCTTCTTCGCCTCGGTTTGTTGAGCCGGTCTGACCTCCTTGGGTGTTTCCTTCTGAATTGCTTCAACGCTTTCGGATTTTGGCTTTTCCTCTAATGAATCACTGCCAGTCTTGTTCCTCGAGATTCCAAGCTTGGCCAATCTCTCATTCATTCTCTTTTCAGCTTGGGCTTTAATGTAAGCAGCTCTCTCAGCTGGGGTCTTGTAAGCTGGAGCACTCTTTTGTGGTGCTGCAGAAGCAGCTGAGGGCGCAGCCGTCTTTGCTTGTGAGCTGTTTTGAGACTGAATTGGATGATCAAACTGCTTTCTTTGAGTCTGGGAGAATGCGTTTAACTCATTAATGAACAGCTTCAAAGTGCCACTGATACCTTCACCATTCTCCCATTTACTCAGGCCAGTCTCGCTCTTGACCGAAACTTGTAAGTAAACCGAAGCACCATCTTCTAATTCCTTGATGCCAGATTCGATGTCTCTAATCATGGCAGACTGACTCTCGCTTTCAACGTTTGCTTTCTCAACCTCTTGCTGTAACTTCACATCGGCTTCTTTGTTATTACCATCAGAATATGGCTTACCGGTCAAAGCAGCCATTCTCTGCTTCAAAAGTTGCTTCGACTTGAACTTGCGTTTGTCGCTCTCTGTAACTTCACCATGAGGCCCGGTTCCCACGATGCTCTCGTCACCGCCCTCAGGGTTCCAGTCTGGATACTGCTTTTGCAACCTGGCTTTGGCCAACTGAGTTTTGACCTTGGCAATCTCCGAGTTGACTTGAAACACTCTCGACAATAAGTTTGGAACCTTATCCTTGGTGTAATGGTCGAGCTTCTCTAACAACTGTTTCTTCTCGGCTTGACTGTCACCAAGAGAGAACTGGTTGATCTGAGTTTGAACTTCCTTGATCTGGTACTTCAATGACTCAATTTGTCTTTGGTTGGACTCCGCTGCTTGCTTGTTCATAATGGATGTGTGTTGATCCTCCAGGTCAACAGCATCCAACAATATTTGTTTCTCACGAATCAACTTCTTGAGATCAGCTACCGTCAAGTCATTTGAGTTGGAAGTAGGAACGTTAGTCTTTTGTTCTGTAGGTTTTCTACTTTTGTGACGAGAATTGGAGACGTAGCCAATATCATCGTCATCGTTTTTAAATCTGGAAGCACTGGTGGCAGGCTTTTGTGGAGTAGCAGCCTTCTTGGCGGAGCCACCCTTCAAAGAATTTTTCAACAGCTCAACGGAATCTTGCAAGTACTTGGCCGATGGTGGGACTAACTCAGGAGGCAATCTCAAAGGAATTTCGAAGCCATTCAATCTACGATAAACAAGATGCATAGCCACGGCAAATTCGTCCTTGTTCAACTTACCTCTGTTGCTTGCATCACACAAGTTCCAGATAGATTCCAAATCTGGTCTGCCCAAACCGGACTTACCAAAAATAGAGATGGAGACATCGCCGTCAATGTAACCTCTTCTGCTAGTATCCCATGCAGCGAAGATACCATCGTAAATTTGTTTCTCCTGTTTAGTAATGGCCCATGTAACATTGCTCTTCAAATGACCGCCCATTTGGTTCTGCAAGTTATTACTAGGTGTCTGGGAAGATGGCAAAAAGTGCTGCTCCATCGCATTCAAACCAGGAATGCCACCTGTAGGCATAGATACAAATCCCCATTGACCTGGCTTACCAGTAGGCTGTGACTGCAAGTAACCCCCGGTTGGTTGTTGATGCACACCAGTCTGCTGGGGCTGGAAACCAGTTTGTTGAGGTTGGAAACCTGTCGATTGTGGTTGGAAGCCGGAGGATAGAGGCTGGTAGGAGCCAGTTGGCTGAGCCTGGAAACTAGTCTGGGGAATGTTTCCGGTTCTCTGTGCCGTCAATTGAGGCTGCAGGAACTCGGTTGTCTGAGCAGTCAATTGAGTTTGTTGGTATCCTGTGGTCTGAGCAGTCAATTGTGGTTGTTGGTAACCAGAATTGTGGGCAGCTAAACCTCCGGTTCTTTGAGCTGGCAATTGCAGTTGTGTAGGGACAAATCCAGCAGTCTGCTGTGGCTGCAATGGGATGAGGGTGCCTCCGCCAGTACTCTGGGCAGTTAAGGAGCTAACAGTAGGCTGGAAACCACCAGTTGGTTGAGCTACAAAAGAGGTAGATGGAGGAGCAGGTCCAGTAGACTGAGGGGCAGACATCCAGTCCTCGTTTCTCGTGTTGTTGCCGAAAGAAGAGAATGGAGTATTGGCCAAGATCTTTCCTGGGTCCTCTGGTACGGCAAACGAGATTGCATCCACAAAGCTTTGCACCTCATTCAGCCATTTATCAGGCAAAACACCTGGCAAAGGGTCGCCCCTCAATGCCAAGTTGCACAAGTGCAAGGCCAAGGCGAATTCTGGGAACAAAAGCGATCCCAGCTTGTTAGTGTCTGCCAACGACCAGATTTCCGCCAAAGCCACAGGTGGCAATCCCGAGCGCAACAAAATATCACGCGCAGAATCACCCAGGATAGCCTGTTCGCCCTTGGGCACCGCAGTTCTAAACAAATGTTCGAACTTAGTCTGGTCACTGACAGTGATGAACGACAAGCGAATATTCGGGATCTTCAACTCGGTATTCTCGCTGATCCCTGCAAGTGCAGCCGAAAAGCCTGTTTTTTGCGCCTGAAGTGGCTGCTGCTGCTGCTGACCAAACCCACTTTGGTTGAATCCCGTCTGTTGCGCATTTTGGTAGCCCTGGAACCCAAAGCCTGTTTGTTGCGGCTGGAATTGCGGTGGCTGCGACTGCAGAGCCTGGTAGCCAGTCTGCTGAGGCTGGAATTGAGGCTGGAACCCAGTTTGCTGGCCTTGGAACAAACCCGGCTGCTGTGGTGGAAGTTGTTGGTTTTGGGCCTGGTTTTGCGGGTAAAAACCGGTCGATTGTGACTGGAGGGGATAGTTCTGACCATACTGCTGCTGGTAGCCATACCCTTGCGGATAGCCACCTTGTTGGTACGGGTTGTACATTGGTTGGTGAGGAGAGTTCTCGTAATACACTGATCGGTCTGCACTATCTGACGGTAGGATTGTTGGGTGTACGGGTGTGAGATTCGAGTGGTTGGAGGCACAGCCGAAAAGTTGGAGAATTGAAGGTTCACGGTGATTTTTTGTTTGGAGAGGCTTTTATGAGCTCGAGAGAACTGAGAATATTCGATTGCTCTTATTTTTACAATTGTTTTTTGTTACAAATTTTTATTCACTTGTGCACTTCTTCTGTTTTCAGTGTTACTATTTCATACCTGCTGCAATCGTATTTATGTTCTACCTCCTAAAGTATTATACTGTATACAATATATGACGATCTCCACAGAAGCTACTTGATCCTTTTAGGACTGGACATTGAGTTTGAAAAAGTTGAACGTTTAAATAGTTAGGATAGCATTTATATTTTGATTTGTAAGACTCATTGAGAGTCTTGAGGAACATGGCTACTTGCTCCTTGGCTTATGGAAGTTGATCCTGCGCGCACTGCCAGTGCATTGTGGAACCGAATCTCAAGGCTCATGATTGATGTTCATCCAGTAACTGTTAATTTTATTCATACTTACACACACCTTTTATCCTGTGGTATATACTCAAGACTAACAGCTTGTAGTATCTTATCTCTCTCTTTCTTTTTTTCGCATAGATAAGCAGACTTACGTAATTGAATGGTCTTTCATTGATGAGATCCGTTGACCCGACTTCTCTCTTAATATCATGGTGCTTGAGGTGCCTCTATGATACTTTGTACTCGTTGCAACAGTCAGTACCCCCCCCCTTCCCCCCGACGACAAATCGAAAACATAGTCTTTCGGAGCAAAATAAAATGCAAAGAAAACATAAACGGGACATCTCATATGGCTGAATTAACTTGATTTCGATAAGCATTCGCTTTTGCTTTCGTATGTCGAGTAATTAATGGCATACCAAAGGAGATGGTATCTCAACGACAAACTATGTTGCACAGAGTAGCTGTCGATATACTATAATCAATTTCATCATTATTTCTTTTCGCTTTGTAAATAGTGTTTTCTATAAATGTACGCTTCAGAAAAAAAAAGTCGATAGTACACGGCTTCTTCCTCAGCCTGGCAGCGATCTCAATCCAAGACCAGTCAGTGATGATACTGAGTGCTGAGATATGGAAACTACTGAGAAGGTGCATTTGGAGCTTCAGTTAATAATGAGTAATATCCGAACTTTTCAGCAAATCTTTTATGAGATATATATGAAAATCTATAATCCACTAATCACCAGAGGTGACATCCTCTGTAAAGAATTGAGGAACTCTAATCTTTAGGCATCCTAATTTCCATACGATTCTAAAGCCATTTCCCATACCGATAGTGAATCTAATTCGGAGCGGAATGACTCACAGCATGTAATCAACATGCGACCATACACTAATACACCTTGCTCAAGTCTCGTGTAATCTCGTCCCAGAATGCGATTTCAAGCTGAACGACGTCATTAAATATGGTGGTGAGTTCGTCCATTCTCTGTTCTGAGATTGTATTTTGAGCAAATACAGCATCTAATGTTAATTTTCCGTCACGGTGAGCTGCAAGATACCAGTCCGAAGTGTAGTCAGCGAGCCATGACGAGTATGCTTCAGCCTGCTGAGAAGTTGTAAGAGCATTCAATGAGCCATCGTGATTCTCTCGCATAGAAGCTCCAAAGGCACCCGCCTCAGCATATCCATGGAGACAAGGTGCTAAAGCAACTTTTATTCCAAGAAAGTCTTCATTTTTTCCAATGTTCAAGAGATAATCACAATATGCAACACAAGAAGTAGAAGGTTGGAGTTCATTGTCCAAATCACCTTTTTCATAATCAAAATTATGCTCACGCAACAATTTCTCCTTATGTTTCTCGATTTCTTTCATGATGTTATCTATAATGCCTGATTGTGCTTGAAGTTGCTCACAATTTGGAGCAACAGAAGCCGCCAATCCATGCACTTGTGCATAGTTAACCAAATAGTAATAGTCCTGCTTTAAGAATTGGAGGAATCGGTCAAATGGAAGGGCGTTTTTGGCAACTAGTTGAACAAACTCGTGTTTAGTGTACTTCTTCCAATTTTCTTTGACCTTTTCGTGATTTTTAAAATATTCAAGCACGGAGCCGTGGCTCTCCTGAATAATCGAGTGATAATTTTTTGCCCTTGATTACATTCCTGACACTGGTATCAACCTTGACTGTGTGATTCAAAGGTCCAGTGCCATGACCCAACTTGTGTTCAAGACTTACCATTCCCATATGAATATAGTGGATCGAAAGTGTTACAGCCTGCTCTATAGTTAAACCTTTGGCCAAATTAGAGGAGATCGAGCTAGCCAATGTGCATCCAGTACCATGAGAGTTGGTTGCGTAAATGAAAGGCGACAAATACGTGACAATTGCATTTTCTTTGGACTGGAACAAAATGTCCACAATCTCCAAACCTTCCTGTAAGGCTGGTTCACCGTTGAATCTCTGACCATTTAGCCAGGGAATGTGGCCTCCTTTGACCAAGAGATTTTGACACTTCAACTTCCCCTGAAGACGAACGACAAAATCTTTAAACTGCTTCAACGATTCAACGTCCACCTTCTCGCTTCCAGTTGCTTTCCAGAGATGTTCTGCCTCCACAAAATTGGGGGTGCACAAGTATGTGCTCGGAAGAATTTTATCGAGGCACATTTTCATGGTAGAGTCTTCCACTAATGTGCTGCCCGATGTGCTCACCATGACCGGATCCATGACTAGTTTAATGTTTTTGGAGATCAAGTACTCCGTCCGCTCTGAAAGGACCTCGGCTGCTTCATCTGTAAGCATTCCTGTCTTGACAACTTTAAGTGGACTAGATCCATCATATCCCTCCACAAAGTCCTCGAAATTTAAATCTAGAATCTTCTCCAAGTGCTCTTTAGGAGTCTTCACAACAGCTTTTACACCCCTCGTATTTTGAGCTGTCAATGCCGTGATACAAGTAAGTCCATACACTCCATGGGCAGTGAAGGTCTTGATATCGGCCTCGATACCTGCTCCACCAGAATTGTCCGAACCAGCTATTGTTAGAACAGCAGGGATATCCTTTTTCGGGATTCTGGGCTCAATGAGCTCCACAGTAATGTCTTTTGTCATTATATAGGAAAATTTACGAATAAAAACTTAGCATTTAAAGCTAAAAGTTACATTAATATATAGCTTAATAAATCCTCGCAACAATCGGCCGTGTAAGCACATACAATGCAGCAAGTACCTGGTACAGGGCTCCGAATTGGTTTCTGGATTGAGCACTTAATCCGCGTAAGCGCATATAATAATTAGTGGTGTTATAGTGCACTTCAGCATAGATTTTCTATTATGGAGATTATATAACATTGCATTGTTGCAATCGACCATTGATCAAGACCCATCAGTTGCACTTGCTACTGTCTAATGATGTGTAGTATTGCACAAGATCCAACTCGCTGTTTAAGGTCTCTTCTCTGTAGCCAACACGGACATCTGGAACGTTAGTCTTCTCGATATCGTTACCTTCCACGCCGGAACGCATGAACTTCTTACCCAACCAATGCTTCTTGATGGCCCACTCGAAACCAGACTGAAGGACGGAGTTTTTGGCCAACTCACACATATCCACACTAGAGAACTTGTAGATTTGTGCAGCCACAGAGTACTCCTCGATCAAAGGCTCCTTGGTGTAGGAAAACTGCAATGGATCATCGGTGGAAAGCGAGACGTTCAATCCCTTCTTGTAGAAGTTATAGAAAGGATTCTTGTCGTATGTTAAGAATAATGCATTGTTGGAAAGAGGTGACATGGCCAATCCGATCTGGTCCAAGTAGTACAAGTACTGGATGAATGGTAATTTCTTCAAAAGAATACCGTGCGAAATGGAATGGGACGTGAGGAACGCTGCGATTAAGTGCTCTGGGTCTCCGGCCTCTCCACAATGTGGTCTTAAGACAAAGGTGTTGTATCCGAGCTTCAAACGCAATTCGTTCAATGCAATCAAATCCGAGTACAAGTAGTACAAGTAGTAGGAGTACGGAGGATTGTGTGAGCCATC
The DNA here is from genome assembly GCA_030567015.1 of Sungouiella sharkensis. Lineage (NCBI taxonomy): Eukaryota > Fungi > Ascomycota > Pichiomycetes > Serinales > Metschnikowiaceae > Sungouiella > Sungouiella sharkensis. The sequence goes on along the minus strand of JAJLRN010000042.1, from coordinate 36,947 downwards.
CCACTCGCCGGCTGTAGGAGCCTTTCTGGAGTGGAATGACCTGTCCAGCTTAGATTCGTCATCGACGGAATCAAAACCCACGACTCTTTCCAAAAACACATGCAACTTTGGATTGGACTTTGGGTTGAGCGAGACTTCGTAGAGTGGCTCGAAGAGGTTACGCAAAATCTCCTGGAAGTTCTTGACATTGCCGTTCTTCTTGTACAAATCGTACAATCTCGGGATTTGAATCAACCAACGAACGTTGTGGCTGAACAAGTTGTTGTCGACAATCCAGCTAGATAACTTGTCCCATTCATCTCTGGAACGACCATATACGGAGATACGTAACTCCACCATCTGGTATTTAGAGTTTTCAAGATCCTCGAAAACCTGCTTCGTGATTTCGGCCAAGTACTTTCCATTGATGAAGTTGTCGGTTTTCAAGAAGATCTCACGCAAACGAGACTCTCCAATTGGATTATACTTCAAGTTGAACTTGTCGAAACGGTGGAAAGTATCTGTGTGTGCATGCATATCCAAGGTGTCAATCGACAAATCATAAGCTGTAAGCTTCAAGGACTCGAACACTTCCGATAGAGTCAACAACTTTCCATCTCTGAAGATGACCTGTTCATCAGGAACGGTCTTCAACTTGTATTTGATGAAACGCAACAAGTGCTTTTGGTTCATGCAAGCAGAATGGTGAATATGGGTGTCCACCTTTCTGACGTTGTAGAAATCTCTGTGTGGATTTCTCTTGGACTGCTTGCTTTCTTCGAATTCGTTAAGCAAGTAGTACATGTTCCACTTGGTTTCCAAGTACTGCAACCTCTTGAAAGCAAATGACTTGGTAGGACCATCCAGAGAAATCTTGATAATCTTACTGAGGTCGGAGTAGTAATCCGATAGCGAAGGGCTGGTGGATATTGGCTTTCCTGTTGCCTTATCATAGACCTGGTAGATGTCATCGTCGTCTACTTTAAGTTCATACTGATGATAAGCATCGGTGAGAGGAATCTCACACTTGGAAAACTCAAACTCCTCCTGGTCCGTCTCGCCACCTGGAAGCTGATTGAATTTGTTTTTCAGCTTATAGGTTGGTTTTGGTGGAGGAGGATAAATAACCCAATCTGGCTTGTTTTTAGGGTTTTCTCCCTCGTCAAGCTGGTGAGATCTTTCCAAGTACTTGTGTCTCAAATCTAGACAGTCCTTTACGTTGCAGAACAATTCGATGAGCTCTTCCGAATGGTACTCTTCAGGTAAAGCATTTACTGTAGACTTGGTGTTCTGGGCAAGATTGTTGTTATGACTAGCCTGCGATGGGAATGGGTGGTTCATTGGCTTCTTGGGAAACTCGATGATCAGAGGTCTTCTCTTGGCCAGACTCATGCTTGAGCTTCTAGGAAGTTTAGGCGAGTCCTGCAAGGCCTCAAAGGCTTTCATCTTGAGATCTTGGTCCTTAATGTATCTGTCTTCCGTGGTAGAAAAATGGGCAGAACTGTATGATTTGGCCATGTCGCCATCAGAGTCAGAGTCAGAAAACTCGTGCAAGCCGCTCTCACCGTTGTAGCCGTCCACGTTGAGCTCGTCCTCAGAGACATCTAGAGAAGATTTGATATCGAATGGCATGGTAGTGGTGAGAATGTGAGAGCAATTTGTTCCTTGAAGGATTTTCTCTACCTGTAGAGTAATGAAAGATGTAAGACATGTCTAGTGCGCATTTCGGCCATGTTGCGGCAATCTCATTAGGCAGTTGTAGATAAGAGCATTGAGATTAAGAACCAAAGAAAACACGATAAAAAACACGAGAAGTTTCATTTCAAAACGAAAAGGAAGAAAAATTGCTACTATTGAGATGTTTGAGTGGCTGTGGTACAGTGGAAGTCTAGGAGGAGGAGGAGGAGAAGGAATGGAACACAATTAACGAAGATTAGATGAAGTTGGCCATTGAGGAGGACATAAGAATATTGAGAAAAAGAGAACTTTTTGATCAGTTAGTTTCCGTAGGGCACGACTATAAATTATCATCAAGAGAACAGGAAATCCGCTGAATGAAATACTGTCTTGAAACTTGGATAATTTGAATATTACCCGGCCCCAATGGCGCTTCAGTTTCAGGCTTACAATCTTGACCTCGGCTACGCCGACAGTCTCAGTTGATCGTCATAATCTCAGATGATTGTCAGTCTCAGTTGCTCGTAAATAGTCTCATATGATATCGTATTCTTTAATCTTTCTTGAAGAAATTTCAAAAAATCCGTCTTACATTTATCTTTATATTCCATTGCCTATTTCACCAAATGCGAAAACTTGGGCAAGTAGAGCTAAATCAGATAAACCTACAAAAAAACAGACTTGCAAACGTTTTGCTAAAAGCCTACTAACATGTACCAAAAATCAAAAACTCAGTGAAAACTAAGAAGTATAAGAAATTACAACAACTTTTCGTAACTCCAAAACCTCCGAGAATCTTCACCAACAATGTCACAATAGTCATAGCCACCAGGAGTCGCTTTTTAAACTTCACAAACCGCAAAGTGTAAAATCTCGGAACAAAAAACCTGAAAACTCTTCCGGCCAGTCCTGACCAAGCCCGCCAGTCACCGTTCCACGATCTCGACCAAAATCTATGCGGGACGCTCTGTCCGTTACGTGGCCCTTTAGTAATGGCTGTGCTCGGTGACTACTGCCGTTCGCGGGCAGATTTTGTTAAGTGCAATCAAACCCGAATTGGCGTCGGCTTGGCCTGCCGTCACGGGAAGACACTGGCATCCACTCGAGATTATAAAAGAACAGTGGAAGTCCTGGTGATTTCACTTTCCGGCCAACTATCTTATCTTTGTACATCTATTCGCATCATGTCTTCTCCAGGTATGTTTATTCAGTTGAATTTCTATTTTTTTTGGAGATTCAAAGTCTCATCGCATCCATCCAGACCTCACCTACTAACAAGACAGTGGAGTTTAAATTTCATCCAAACAAAAAGGCCACCATCATCAAAGCTCCCTTCTCCGGAGGCCAGCCCAAGGGTGGTGTCGAGTTGGGCCCAGATTATATCATGAATGCCGGCTTCGAGACGCAGCTCAAGTCGTTGGGATGGGAAACGGCCGTTGTAGAGCCTTTAGAGGGCACCAAGTTCGAACAGTTGAAGACCGACGATAAAGACGCTTACGGAATCAAGAACACCGCTATTGTCAGCGAGTGCAACAAAAGAATTTTTGAGGCATGTGTCAATGCCCACTCCGCAGGCACTTTGCCAGTTGTGATTGGAGGTGATCACTCCATTGGCACTGCTACTGTCGCTGCTGCTTTGGAGAATAACCCAGACACCTGTGTGTTGTGGGTCGATGCCCACGCTGATATCAACACGCCAAAGACCTCTGGCTCGGGGAACTTGCACGGATGTCCTGTGTCGTTCATCATGGGTCTTGATAAGGACTCGTACCCACCAGAATTCTCGTGGATTCCAGCCAAGTTGAAGCCAGGCAAGATCGCATACATCGGGTTGAGAGATGTTGACTCTGGTGAAAAGCGCATCTTGAAAGAAAACAACATTTCTGCTTTCTCCATGTACCATGTGGACAAGTACGGTATTGGTAAGGTTGTGGAGATGGCCTTGGACATGATAAACCCAGACAGGAAGTTCCCTATCCACATGTCATACGACGTTGATGCCATTGACCCATCGTTTGTGCCAGCCACCGGTACCAGAGTGGAGGGAGGCTTGACCTTGAGAGAGGGTTTATTTATTGCTGAAGATGTGGCCCAGACAGGGCTTTTGTCTTCGTTGGACATTGTCGAGACCAACCCATTGTTGGCCGACCACGAGGACCATGTCTTGGACACTGTCAGTGCTGCATGTGCCATTGGTCGTTGTGCCTTGGGACAGACGTTATTGTAAGGACAATAATACTACAGGGATAAAAGAAAAAAAGAACACATCTGGGGTGACAACTCACATGCGCTGGGGTATATAGGTCATAATGTATGCTACAAATAAGGATTCTGTGGAGACGAGGATGGCTTCTTCAAAGTATTATATAATTTCAGTAGATTGTTTGGGCACATACATGGTCATGGCCTTAGTAAATGAAGTACTAAGCACTTAATCCGCAAAAGCTGGCAATTGTCAAGCACATGTTCAGCAAGAGCTAGCAATTATCAAGCACTTAATCAGCAAGAGCTGGCAATTATCAAGCACTTAATACGCAAAAGCTGGCAATTATCAAGCACTTAATCCACAAGAGCTAGCAATTATCAAGCACTTGGTCCACAAGAGCTAGCAATTATCAAGCACTTGGTCCACAAGAGCTGGCTCTCCAGTACTTCACTGCTTTGTATTATTTAGAATTAAAAATTTAATTAATTTCCAGGTTTTATTACCCACAATGTAGCAGTACTCTGAATTTCATATTCTTGGTTATGGCTGCGAAAACCGTACGCCACTTCTACAATACAATTTGTCGCACCTCCTCACATTTAACGACTACAGCAACAAATTCAACAAAAGCCTAAAACAAACAGAAAATAACCAAGCAGACCAGTACACCAGTAGCGGCTGTAGCTCCTAAACTATAAAAGGAAGGCTTTTCCCTCCTTTCCTAATGGCGCAACTAGTAATAGGGCACACTATAATGTACGCAGTCCGAAGCACAAGTGCACTTACTAATACTGCCACGTTTCCGCCCACACGTGGAAGCAGTGGCCGCCAACGTCCAAGGACTGACGAGCACTTACTTGATCCATCGTAGGTCGCGGATGTAGCCAGAAAAGCGTGACGTGGCGCTTAGTGGATGACGGTACAACATTCATCTTTGTTCTCTCATGCCAGATAGTGCGGATAAACCAACCTGGATTTCCACCAACGGTTTGGCAGGTTTCCCTAATTTGAGGACTGCAGACAAGCACGAAACGGGTTGGATTTCAACGACTGGCTACGATAAACCATTTATAAGTAGAGCCAGAACAAGCAGTTCCAGGGTTATTTTTTTCTGTGAAAAGGAGGCCTTGCGAATCATTACTGCTGCTGGTACTTGCTCGCCCTGAATTGACAAATTATAATCATTCCTATCAAATAGGCTCCCGTTCTTTTCCCCACCTTGCCGTGATTACTCCACACTATGAAGTTTGGTAAGACTTTTGTGTCCCACCAGATCCCAGAATGGTCTCCCTATTATATGAATTATAAACACTTAAAGAAGGTGATTAAGACCTTTGACACCTTCATTAATTACCACTCATTTAATGCCTTGGAGCTCCCCGAGCTTATCTCGTCGGTGCTTTCTCAGTTCTTTTTCGAGTTAGACAGAGACATCGAGAAGGTATCCGAGTTTTTCAACGCAAAGTTCAGCGAGTACCAAAGACGTTCGTCCAAACTTATCCACGTGGTCGGCTACTCAAATGGGAAGATCATCCATCAGGTGGACACCACCGATGAGTTGGATGAGATTGTGTCGATTTTGCTTGAGTTGCGGACTATCTACCGTAACCTCAAATGGTTTGGCGACTTGAACCACAAGGGATTCATCAAGATCTTGAAAAAGCTTGATAAGAAGTTGCTGTATATCACAACGTTGGCCAACGACCAGTTGCAGAACGACATGCCGGACCACACCAACTTACCAGTGTTCAACTTGCCCAACAACAACAAGGAGACATATCTCTTCACTCGTGTTGATGCGTTGCCATTTGCTAACGAGACGGAGCTTCTGTCTGCATTGGATACCATCAACAACATCTTAATTCAGTTGGGTGAGCAGCAGTTAGAGCTCGAGAATCACATTGATGAGCTGGCTGCAAAGGGCGATGAAAGTGACGTTTCGGCTTTAGCAGAGAATGTCAATACACTTAAGATTGGAAAAAAGCGCAAGTACTCGTTCGATAAGGAGTTTTTGGAGAGTTTCTACGATATTATCTACCAGAACAATGCTGCTGAGTTGGTAAACCAGTTGAAGAACTTGGATGCCGGTGCCAAGCTGTTGAAGCTCATGATCTCTCTTTTGAACAAGGCGACGCTTACATGTTCGTTCGATTGCATTGACCTGCTTTTCTCATATCTCATGGAGTACTCAAAGTCGTTGGATCCACCTGGAAATCCTCTCTTTGACTCTTACGACATTAGTGGCAGAAACTTCTTCCACCAGCATGTTGTATCTTTGGGAAAGAAGCAACTTATCAAAGAGCAGCAACTGGTTGTTCCGGGTGAGTCGAGCGATATCAACAGACTTTACTCTAACAAGAGTGGTCCTGATGGTATTCAACTTTCTCCTGTCCGTATCGAGGGTTTGGTCCACGTCTTGTCAAAATTGGATCAGTATCCGCAGTATCAGGAGATGCTTATGGCTAAAGATAGCTACTATCGTACTCCATTACACTATGCCGCACAGTACGGTATCAAAGATGTTACGAAAGTTATTCTTGATTACTTGGTGAAATGCAATTTGGTCGATAATGTGGTTCCTATTGACTCAGTACTGTTCTGGGGTGACCAAGAAGGTCTCACGCCTTTGCACCTTGCAATCATTGGGAAACATCCAAAGACATGTCTCGGTTTGCTCGCTTTCTCTCCCACCAAACTCTCATGCCCCAACCTTCTTTTATTGGCCACGAGACTTGAGTGTAATGATATTGTGAAAGCATTGGTGAATTCAGGTTTGGTCAGCATTAACTACACGGATATTGAGAATGACAATGAAACGGCTCTTTACATCGCCTCGAAACTGAACTTCAAAGATTTGGTCCATTTCTTATTGCTGAGCGGAGCAGATACAGAATTAGGCGAGAGTGTATTTGGCTGGACACCAATTTTCGCTGCAGCTGCCGAGGGGTATAAGGAAATTGTCGAGGAGTTAAAGGAGTTTGGTGCAATGTATAACTTGGTAGACGACTCAGGATGGTTGCCAATGGAACATGCTTCTTTGCGTGGGCACTTGGTTGTCGCTGATTTGTTGAAGCCTCTGGACGATAATATGCTCTTGTATGATATCGATGATCCACGCAATAATACTCCAAGAGTTGCCAATGCCCTGTCACGTAACACTTCAGCTTTGAACTCACCATTCCTTCACCCAACAAGTGAAGAAATGCTCATTTTGACGAGCTCCATCGATAAGCTTCCGGAACTGAATAGAATGGCTGTCAATGAAGTGTACCGTCAGTTTAAGCAATTGGACAACAGCTCTTCAGCTTCAGTCAACGCTCCTACAACTACAACCGGCAATGGCGATCCACTCAGTATCGCACCCCGGAACACTTCGCGGTCAAGATCACCTGTTAACAGAAGAAAGATGAAGCCAATTAAGTCCTTTGGTCACCGTTATTTAGCCAAAGACGAGCAGTTGATCTTGATCACTTTGGGAACTACTGATCTTAGAGACGAGCTGAAGCCTATCAACTTAAACAAGATCCCTATGTCGAAGAGTTTCTTTACTGAATTGGATACCGCCCTCTCGCTTGTTATCACTTGCCGCAATAAGGCAACAAAGAGCGTTATTGAGACCCCGGTGATCGTTGATTTACCCTTGGAAGACCAACATGGAAGTGCTACTGATCCTATTACATTCAAATTGACCAATGGAAACCGATCAAATGATGTTTTTGTTACTTTCGATATTGTCCCAACATACCAGTACCCAACCACTACTTTCAATCCTAAGAATAAGGATAAGATATTGGGTCGTGGTGTAGCAATGCTCAACACAGCGTATACAAATGTGGGTAACAACTTGCGCTCTTTGCACAACTTGATCACCATTCCAATTGTGGAGCAGTCGTCACTCGATATATTGGGAACTTTAAAGTTTGAGTACTTATGTGTTACTCCATTCATCCACCCTCAGATGTCGATTACTAGATCAGATACTTATTGGAAGCAATTGGTCTCTACAAGGGTTATTGGACACAGAGGTTTGGGTAAGAATATGAACAACAGAAAGTCTTTGCAATTAGGTGAGAACACCGTGGAGTCTTTCATTGCGGCTGCCTCTTTGGGTGCTTCTTACGTAGAGTTTGATGTGCAACTCACCAAGGACTTTGTTCCAGTCATTTATCACGATTTCTTGGTTGCAGAGTCCGGTGTGGATATCCCAATGCATGCCTTGACAGCTGAGCAATTTTTGGGACTCAGTGAGCACGAACCATCCCGTAAGCACAACTCGCTTTTCAGATACGACAAATTGAACGGAAATGGAAATGTGACGAAGAACTTTGCCATGGATGACGAGCTCTTGGCCAAGTACAATCGCCCAAGACTGATGTCTTCCTATCCATCGGCACCAAACTTCGCCTCACACATTGAAGATGACGAACTAGACCGTGAATTCCAGGAGCAAATTTCAAGAAGAATGAAGCTTACCAAAACATGGAAAGAGAAGGGATTTAAGGGTAACGCGAGAGGGTTGTCTGTGGCATCCAACTTCGTTACCTTGAAAGAACTTTTCAAGAGATTGCCTAAAAACGTGGGGTTCAACATGGAACTCAAATACCCAATGTTGGATGAGGCCGAGAAGGAAAGCATGGGAGAGGTTGCATTTGACATGAACTTCTACGTTGATACTATTTTGAAGGTGGTGTACGACGAAAACACGACAGGAAGAGATATATTGTTTTCGTCATTCCACCCAGATATTTGCTTGTTGTTATCGTTGAAGCAGCCAACCATGCCGATTTTGTTCTTGACGGAGGCTGGAACCGACTTCATGGCGGATATCCGTGCGTCCTCGTTGCAGAATGCCATTAGATTTGCTAAGAAATGGAATCTTTTGGGTATTGTCAGTGCAGCCAAGACATTGGTAATGACTCCGCGATTGGCCCAAGTTGTCAAGAGTTCAGGATTGGTCTGTGTGACGTATGGAGTGGAGAACAACTCACCGGAATTGTGCAAAATCCAAATGAAGGCTGGAGTGGACGCAGTTATTGCTGATTCAGTGTTGGCCGTCCGCGAGGGAATGAGAAAAGAGGAAGACAAGGAAGAGGAGGCGGAGAACGTCCTTGCAATTTAGATGGAGTTAAGTTAGTCCTATATATGAAAAATTCCAGATTGAATTAACGAAATTATGTAGAGAGAGTCAGTGATTTTCAGAGACAAAAATCAATTAATGCCCAAACGCCACATAATAATAGAGAAAAGGCAGAAATAACGAATATAGAAGAAAAAGAATGTGATAGAGTAGGAAAAGCCTTCCATCTTTCTATTTCGAATGTTCTCTCATTTACCATATCTAACATTTCTAGCCTATCTACTATTCAAACTATATCGCTGTTGGCCTGCACATCTACATACACCTCCACATTACAGAAATCCACGGTCGGACTTGCTTCTCCATCATACTCCATGTCTTACGAGAAAAATTTCCCCAAACCTTCAACGACACGGTCAGCTCCTGGAATCCAGGCGTTTCATGTCAACCAGGCCCGGGAAATGGTCAATTTGCACGTTCAGGGAAGAAATCCAAATCGACAATCCAATACGTCTCAGTTACACCAGAGGGTCACCGACCAAAGAAGGGTGCAACCCAATCAGAACGCTCAGGAACTTCAACCAGAGCTCAAAATGCCAAAAGAACAAACATCAAGCCAGTCTGTTGCCCCGGAACAAAGTCACTTTCACACTTCTAACTATAACGTGTCAGTTCCTGCCAAAAACCACGAAGGCGAATGCAATAATCCCCAATGTGCCCACTGTGGAGTGGTGATCATCCCACTGCCGAAGGCTACATTTCCATTCCATGAAAAGCCATCGATAACGGTCAACGACTGGAGCATTTATACCATGAAAGGTCCAATTCTTCTGTCGAACGAGTTGGACTACTTGAACAGCAATAGATTTGAATTCCCGTTGCCGGAAATGATCTTTGGCAACAACAGCGTAAAAATTGTGAACGACAATACCCAATCTGTGATTGAGTTTAACACTTTGGATGCGCTCGACTCGTTGAACGACACGTCGGATTTCAAAGTCAGCTACCACAAGGAGTGGCTCAGCACTCGGCCAAAGGCCAATGCTTCAAGCTCAGCAGATAGTGAGCAAGGCTCCATATCGTCAGATTTGGAGTCTGTGAAGCCCTATGACTGGACATACTCGACAAACTACAGAGGTACTGTTAGCGGAGGTAGATTCGAGCAAACCGAGGAGAAGATCCCATTAGAGAAGCTTCTTCGCCCGGACCCGATTCTTTTCTTCGACGAGTCGATTTTATTTGAGGATGAGTTGGGAGATAACGGTATTTCTATGTTGTCGACCAAAGTGAGAGTAATGCACTCGTGTCTTTTACTCTTGTGTAGATTCTATTTGCGGGTCGATGATGTGGCATTTAGGATTCGGGACACCCGAGTGTATGTGGATTTCGACACCAACGAAGTGCTACGAGAATACAAGACGCAAGACGCTCAGTACGACGAGCTTCTCAAGAAGTCCAATGGGCGCAGCTCCGATCCGAAGAAATTATTGAGAGACTCGAATTGGGTATCGCAGAACATGCCAGTGATATTCAGCGAGGTTGAGCAGTTGGTGATTGAGAAGTAATGGGGCCTTAGAGACCACTGAATCCAGGACAGGCAGTATTACCGTCGAAACTGCCCAAAGAGTGCATTCTACCCTCTTATGGCCTAAGGTAGCAAGGAATGTGGTTATTATAGTGGCTGTAAGTCGCTGTGGCAAGGTATGGGGTTGTTATAGTGGCTTGAAGTCGCTGTTACATGGGTCAGTTGGCAAAACATCACAACACGTTCGCGCAGTTCCATTACTCTGCCGTTATCGAAACGTTGTTCAGCATTTCAACGATAGAAAGTTAATTTGACATGAATACAAAATCCAAGCCAATCCCAAATTTCTTCCTCTGCTCATAAAATTTGTATATGTACCCGAAAAATCTACTATTTATGAACATTTGGTAGTGGTGCTGGATCAAGAAGCTTTTCGCAGCCACATAATAACTACACTCAGCTGAGCACAAATATTACCACCGAAATCTTGTCCTCACCTACTTATCAAACATGGCAAGACACTTCAATCCGTTCCCACTTCAGTCTCAAAATGAAAAATTATAGGTATACTTGCCCTTTGAACCATTGGCCAATTGGCCAACTCAGTAGTTTACTCACTCGCACTTCTCTCTTGGCTCTCACACTCTCGGTCAAGTGCACAGGATAAAATCTTCACCTCCGTCCTGTCCGAATTTTGGGTTCCGTTGCTGTGAGCGATTCCATGCGCTTAGAAGATTATGAAGCACCAAAATTTGGCGGCCTCTTCAGTAAGTGGACACTTTAAGGTTTGTTCCCACAGTTTGTCTATATAGCCACTTGTGGCTTCCACAGTGAGAAACTCTTCACTGCTATGACTTTCCTAAAATTTTGAACTATCCAGAACTTCCCGGATATTCCATTTCCCGAGTTTTCCAAAAGGTTTCACCTATACATTTCCATCGAAAATTCTCGCCATGGAAGGTGGGGAGCCCTACCCCGGACTTGGCCAAAGTGCCGCAGAATGACAGGTTAGAAACCCGTACACCTCACCATATTTTAGGCGGCCCCTCAAAGCTTCTGCGGCATTGGCAAAGTGCGTTTGACCGTTATGTGGCATAACTACTTGGTCACGTGGAAAGCTACCACGGTGGTTTCACCCTACACTGAGGCTTTTCTGGCCTAATAATAGGCCTCATTGCCAGATCCGGATGGAGGAGGTGTGAGTCGAGGCTAAAAAGGAGGCCAGCCTTAGCGACTTTTGAGGCCAGACCACTGACAGACATCCAGGCGGTAGACACCTCTGTTTTCCGGACCGCTAGGGGTGGTCAACTCATCCATTGAAAATTCTAAAAAAAGGAATGGAAAACGTAAACGCGTAAACAATTACTAAGGCGGCATGGCCCAGTGTCATCTTTCGCTTGTGTCAAAGTCCATATTGGGCCATAAGGCATGACCTTCCGTTCTGGCAATGACCACCTAGTAAGTCACACCCGTACCTCCTGTTAGCGGTGGCATTTTAGACACTTTGAACTGGCATCGGGTGCCGAAATGTGGGGCACCAAGTGGTTATGCCCCAAGCAAAACAAGGCAAAACAACGAGCCAGAAACCGCACAACGCCGAAACCCCAACATTAGGAAACGCCTCAAATGTAAAAAATTGTAGACATTTCGAATACTTCAAAGTCTTTCGTTACCCTCAAACATGTACTAGAAACCGGTTGCTTGCCATGGGAAATTCGACCCGACCAAGAGTTCGGTGAAACACTTCCGGATCATTCGTTAGCGCCACAAACGGTCCGGATACAAGAGGTGTAGGAAACAAACTTCAGGATGTCGCGCGACATGCACCCCTCCTCTTTGCCGTACATGGTGATGACAAGCGAACGAATTTCAGCATCTGCGGTTCGGATGATCTTATGGTGAGAACAAGTTTGGGGAAGTATAGGAAAGTATAAATAGAGTAGAGACTTCCCCAAATTTTTGTTTTGCAATATTCCATTTTCTGTTTCTTTCAGTTCCGAACATTCGAACATCCGGTTCACACAGGTGTTCCACCATCCACCGCGCTAGAAACGAAATACTGCCTGTCTTACCAGGACCCAGCTATAGTTTCCCCAGAATATATATAAGGCAACTAACCAACTTCATCTTTCAGGTTTTTTTTTTCAGATATCCTGAATTTCACCTAAACTGTCGTTTTCTCGCAAAATACCCGATTCTCGTGTATTCAGCCTGAGCGCATACCCAAGGACCACCAACATCTACCCCACGTTCCGATTATGAGTGTAGATTTGTCCAAATTGACTATCAAACAAGACCTTGAGGCTCCCTCGGATGCCTCGTCATTGCAGCTGTTCAGAAACGACTACATTGACACCCCGTTTACAGGGAAGCAGCACCAATTCGACCAGGTGCTCGATATCTTGGACCTGACCGGTTTCATTCCGGAGAACCTCATTGAGCTGGAAGCAAAGTGGTTCTACAACTCGTTGGGCATTGACGATGTATTTTTTGCCAGAGAGTCGCCCCAGGGAATTGCTTCCCACATCCACTCGTTGTACTCGTGTAAGGTGCAAGCGTTCGCTTCCGACATCAACGTGGAGGAGCAGCCATTGATTCGTTACAAGAGAGAGGCCGACGACCACGCTGTTTTCTTCGATACCCAGTTGCCGGGTACAGCATTGGCAAGTCGCCGTTTCGACGAGTCCATCGATGACAAGTACATTGATCCATCGTACGGTGCTAATTCGTACAGACTCGAGTACTTCTCTGCTACTCTCAACTACAGCAGTGATCCAATCTTGTCTGGAGTTGCTGCACGGTACGCCCAGTCCAACTCGGGTGACAGCTTCAGCAAGCAGCAAGTGAAGTGTCACTTCATCTACAAGACCACGTTTGGCTCGGCTGAGGTTGATGCAAACGAGACCGACATCAACAAGATCGGCGATGAGACCTTCTTGAAGATCACCTCTGCCAACACCAAGTCGCTCTACTCCGACATCATCAAGAGAGTTGTTAACTCCACTGGTCCTGTGATCCAGCACTTTGCCATTGAGGAGTCCGAGGAGTACAGAGTGGTTATTGGGTACCGTCAGAAGACGTCTCCACATTACAACTCCGCTTTGAGTGACTTGGCTGACTACTACAAGTTGGCCACTACAAGAAAGTACGTGGAGCAGTTCAGCAACGGAGTTACTGTCATTTCCATGTATATCAAGGCCACCAACTTGGGAGGCAGAAAGACTCCAATTGACTTGCTGATCTACCAGGTGATCAAGGAGGCCTCGTTGTTGTACTGTATCCCCCACAACTACTTCCACGACTTGTTTGTTCAGAGCGATTTGTCCTTGCAGGAGGCTATCTATGCCCAGTGTGGTGTGATCTTCGTGACCCACTTCTTAAACAGATTGGGTCCTGAGTACACCAAGTTGTCCCACTTGCTTGATCCTTCCAAGCTGATCCAGCACGCTGAGGTGTTGAACTCGTTGAAGAAGCGTTTGCGTGCTGAAACATACACCCAGGAGTACATCAAGGAGGTCTTTGCTGCTAGAAAGGAAATCATCAGAAAGATGTACCGTCAATTTGCAGATGTGCACTACATCAGACTGTCGATGGAAAAGACCTTGTCCTACCAGAGACTCTCCCAGATTACACCTGTTGGTTCCGAGGAGGAGTTCAACCACTTGCTTAGCAGAGAGTGCTCCCAGAACGAGCATCATGCCATCGTGTTGAGAGCTCTCTATATGTTCAATAAGGCTGTACTCAAGACCAACTTTTACACCCTGACTAAAGTGGCCATTTCCTTCAGATTGGACCCATCGTTCTTGCCAACTTCCGAATACCCGGAAACTCCATTTGGTATGTTCTTTATTGTTGGTTCTGACTTCAGAGGTTTCCACATCCGTTTCAGAGATATTGCCAGAGGTGGTATTCGTATTGTGCGTTCAAGATCTAGCGACGCCTACAATGTCAATGTGCGTAACTTGTTTGACGAGAATTATAACTTGGCCTCCACGCAGCAAAAGAAGAACAAGGACATCCCTGAAGGTGGGTCCAAGGGTGTCATTTTACTTGATCCTGGTGCAGCTCAGGAGACTCCAAAGGCATCCTTTGAGAAGTACATAGATGCTTTGATCGACTTGTTGCTCAAACAACACATTCCAGGTTCCAAGGAGTCGTACGTTGATCTCTACAAACAGCCAGAGATCCTATTTTTAGGTCCTGATGAAGGTACTGCTGGATATGTTGATTGGGCTGCACTCCATGCCCGTAGCAGAGGTGCTCCATGGTGGAAGTCTTTCTTCACCGGTAAATCGCAACAGATTGGTGGTATTCCTCATGATGAGTATGGTATGACCACCTTGTCTGTGAGAGCTTACGTAAACAAGATTTACGAGAAGCTTAACATCGATAATGCAACCATCAGGAAGGTCCAGACCGGTGGTCCAGATGGAGACTTGGGATCCAACGAGATTAAACTCTCTAGAGATGAGAAGTATGTGGGTATTGTAGACGGCTCTGGAGTCATCGCTGACCCTAACGGATTGGACAAGCATGAACTCTTGCGTCTTGCGCATGAGAGGAAGATGATTGACCACTATGACCGCTCCAAACTCTCCAAGGATGGTTTCGTCGTTTTGGTCGATGACCAAGAAGTGAAATTGCCAAATGGACATGTGATCACCTCCGGTGTTGCTTTCCGTAACTCGTTCCACATCAAATTGAAGCAAATCTACGGCCTTGACGGTGTTGACTTGTTTGTGCCATGTGGAGGACGTCCTGCTGCCATTGACACCAACAATGTGATGGAGTTGATTGACGAGAAGACCGGCAAGAGCATCATCCCATACTTCGTGGAAGGTGCCAACCTTTTCATCACCCAATCTGCCAAGCTTATCTTGGAGAAGGCTGGGTGTATTATCTTCAAAGATGCCTCCACCAATAAGGGTGGTGTTACCTCTTCGTCATTGGAGGTTCTCGCAGCCCTTTCCTTCGACGATAAGGGATTCTTGGAGAACATGTGTGTCGGCGCCAACGGTGTGAAGCCAGAGTTCTACGAGCAATACGTCAAGGAGGTGCAGAAGGTGATTGTCTCGAATGCAGAAAGCGAGTTCGAAGCTTTGTGGGCATTAAACAGAGCCACGGGCCAGCCTATCACCGAGTTGTCTGACCAGCTCTCCAAGGCCATCAACAAGTTGGCCGACGAGTTGGCCAACTCCCAAGAGTTGTGGAACGACGATCAGCACTTCAGAAACGCAGTGTTGGTGGACTCGCTTCCTCCATTATTATTGAGAGCCATTGGCATCGAGGATATCTTGCAAAGAGTGCCGGAAACTTACTTGAGAGCCTTGTTTGCAACGCGGTTGGCCTCTCGCTTTGTCTACTCAAGAGGAGTTGACTCCAATCCTGCCAAGTTCTTGGAGTTCATTTCTCTGATCAGAAAGGAGTTTGTCGCTCAGAAGCTTTTGTAAGTTAACAAGATAGCACGCTGGTGCGTATTTTAAATCTAGACCACCCTAAAATTTTCCAATACAGTTTCGTTTATTTACAGTATGCAACATGCTAAACATTCTTATCGTCTTTCTTCAACTCGCCCACAATCTCCTTTCTGCTCACCACTTCTTCATTGATTCGTGATGTCACATAGTCGCCTATGAGCGCAAACACAAAGGTCGAGCCACCAATGTAATAACGGGCTTTCACAGGAAGACTGTTCCACTTCTGCCACAAGCCCATATTTGACGATCGAGGAATAATTCTGGGGAAATCGTCTGTATATATAGATGATATGGTCGTGCGAAGCACGAGATGACCATAGACATGGAAGACGATTGAATGCTGGAAAAGGTGATTAAATATCATTTCTTTTCGGAAATTTTGGATCATAGGCTTTCATGATAAGTTATTTTCGTGTTATTTAGGTTTTTGTAAGTTTAAAGTATGTGAGTAAGTGTTTGACAGCAAGCACAATATCTATATAGAAATCCACAAATGTATTAGATTACTGTTCAGTGCTTAAAATTATCACTTCTGCATTTAATTGAAACAATTGATTATTTTTATAGAGTTTTCGTTACTCTTTCTTTCAAATACAATCCCTAAGACTACAAATTTGACTCCTCACATTTTGCACCCAATGCGCACACTGAATTCAACTTCACCATATTTTATCAATCACCTATTGTTACTGTTCATCTTACCAAACATCTATTAAAATGCAAATTGCGAAAAGACTAGATAAAATAGTCACGGATCTTCCACCGTGCTGTCTTCGAATCCATCCGTACGACCAGAATGTGATATTTCTAGGCACATATAAGTTAGAAAAAGAGACTGGACTCCGTCATGGGTCAATGGAAATTTACGATATATTAGATGGAAAACTAAAGAAGAGAGAATCCATAGTGACTAAGCTGGCAGTTCTAGATGTCAAATTTAATCCTTTCGATGCGCTGGTGTTGGTGCTGGCACATTCTACAGGTAACTTAATTGTGTGGAGGTACACTGGACAGACACTTGAAATGGTGAGCGATTTGCGGGTATTCGACGAGCTGGTGCTTATAACATCGCTATTTTTCTCTTCACAGGATGAAGGACAGGTCTTGGTTACGTTGACTTCGGGGAAGTCTGCAATGGTCGACCTTGAAACGGGAGCTTCTGACGAATTCACAACTGCTCATTCTCTAGAATGTTGGACTGGCGCATTTGGAGAAGCTGGTCCAGCACGGAACGTCGTTTTCACTGGAGGAGACGACCAAAAACTTATAGCGCACGATTTGAGGACAAAGGATAAGATCTGGGAAACTTCTCATCGTCACCATGATGCTGGAGTAGTTCTGATTCTCTGTCCAAGTCCAAAATGGCTTTCGAATCGTCCAAATTCATTATGGACAGGGTCTTACGATGATTGTATTCGTGTTTTTGACTTACGAAAACTTGACGGAGACGATGGCCCAATTTTATACCAAGGATTACTTCCACAAGAACAGCATAAGGAAAACCTCAATGGAGGAGTGTGGAGATTGATTCCAGCACCAGATTCAGACAAAGTGTTGGCATGTTGCATGTATGACGGAGCTAGAATCATTGACCCTAGCAACAAGCCCGAAGAACCTGAAGTCACAAGATACTTTAAGGGAGACCACGAAAGTATGTGTTACGGTGGAGATTGGCAGGGAGATTTTGTGGTCACCTGTTCGTTCTACGACAATGTGGTACAGATGTGGCTGCCTACAGTAAGCGAGAGTACATAGAACTGTCCTGTTATAGCCTGAATCGTACATGTGATGATACTAGAATATCGAGAGGTCCAAAGGAACCGAGGAGCCTCTTCCACTAGGATACAACTTCTGCTTTCCCTCAAATCTTCTAGGATGGGGGAGTGCATCAGCATTGATGAATTTGTAACGCAGATCGTCAATGACAATCTTCTGCGGCTTGCTATCAGCTCCGTTACGCTGCCGAGCGTTAATCGTGTATGCCAGAGCAGAGATCTTCCGGAGCGACAGTCCCGCAAACTGTTGCTGATCCAAAGTAGATGGAGGAGGTGGTGCACCTTTCTTACTTCTCAAGCTTCCTTGAGGGCTTGGAGCGGCAGGTTCCGCTGGTGGGGGTGCTTTTGGTACCTGTGGAGGTACCAGCAGAGGCAACAGTGGAGCCAGCAGCGTAGGAGGAGCGGATGTAGGCGGTGGAGGAACCGAAAGCAGTACAATGGTAGGGTGTGGAGTTGAATATGACGAGTCTGGCACAGACGATGTTTCTGCTGCCGCAGCAATCCCACTGCCCGGCCTTTTGGCGTTGATCTGATCCAAAAATGGTAATCCAGCTGGAGGTGCAGCTGGTGCAGCCGGTGCAGCTGGGACCAGAGGCTTACGCACCGGTGGAACACCATTAGGAATGGGAGGCGCCGAGGGAGGAGCTGGTGGAGCACGAGGAGGCGATGAAACCGAGTCCAGTGCGTTTAAGCCCGAGTCCAGTCGTCTGGCATTAATCTGGTTTAAAAATGGCAAGCCAGAGACAGCAGGGGGAGGCTCCACGTGATGGCTGGAAGAATCCAGTGCGTTTGAATTTGCAAACAGTGGAGGAGGAGGTATGGATGGCACCGAAGGGGCTGAAGGAGGAGGCTGGGAACGTTTCGTACTATGAGTTATTGTTGACTCCAGAGTGGTCGAGTAGCCTGAAGACGAGCCATCCACGACGAATGCATCGTTCCGTTTGGAATTAATCTGGTCAATAAATGGCAATGCACCACCGGTCGCTACTGGCGGCTTTGAAGATTTTGATTTGGACAGAGGGGTACTCAAAAGACTTGGCGGAGGCGGGGGAGCCGCAGGAGTTGAAGGTTTCGACAACAGTAATTTGGATGGAGACGGAGCCCCAAAGAGACCAGTGGGCGGAGGCGGGGGAGGAGCTGGCGAGTGTGAGACTGGAGCGTTGACTTGAGGTAAAGGTGGCGCTATGGGTGCACGCAGAGGAGGCGGTGGAGCACTCGTTGGAATTGGTGGAGCACTTGTAGGAAGAGGAGGAAGACCCGTGGGAAGTGGAGGAGCTTTAGATGCATTTGGAGCAGGAGGAGTAGTGGAGCTTCCGGAGGTGCCAAGGACCTTCTCGACCACATGCGATTCGTCTCTTTTGGAATTGATGTCAGCTAACAATGGAAGACCTCCCAGTACTGGAGGTGCTGGAGGTACAACACCGCCCGTCTTTGCAGCTGGCGACGCCTTTGGAGCATTCACCGTTGGAGGCGGAGGTGGAGGTGGAGGACCCGAATTAGGCAATGGAGGAGGAGCTGGCGGCATTGACGAAGGAAGCGGCGGATTCCCCGACAGTTCTGTACTCTCAAACGATCCGATAGAGCTCGTAGAGCTCGTCCTCAAGTGGCCCAGCTTGCGTGGTCTGGACGGAGGCACTTTAGGAACTTTGAGTGACAGCAGTGGCATCTGAGGAGCAGCATGGGGTGCTAGCGGGCGTGAAGAAGGTACTGGCGGTGCCACACTTAGCAAAGGAGGAGCAGACAAAGCGGGCGGAGCAGGCGGAGCAGGAGGTGCTGAAGCCAACAGGTTCCGTTTTTGCGGTCTTGTTAGAGGAGCAGCCGGGGCAGCCAGTGGCAGATATGGCAGAGCGTTCTGTATTGGGATCTTGGGCGCAGATACAGGTACTATGCCGCTTCTGTTATCTTTGACGCTCTTAAGTTTTGGCATTCCGCCAGCAAAGATGTCTCCCAATTGCGGAGGACCGACTGAGGGCATAGATGGCGCGGAAGAAGACCGGTCCAGGTATCCTGAATTAGCCGCCGGGGCAGAAGTCAGAACAGATGCTTTTGAGTCGATCATGGGCTTGGACTTATCGATAGTAACGGCTTTCTTGAGCTTCATACCCTTGTGGATATCGCCAAGCAATGCGTCTCGACCAGCAGGCATTGAGGCGGGAGGTGGGGGCGGAAGATCTAGCCCTGGCGGAGGAAGTGGTGGAGGTGGGGGTCCGGCCATTTTGCTGTGCGGATGTGCAGAAGAAAGAAGTAGTAGATTATAGATCTGGAAGTGCAGATCGCATGTAGGAGGCTTAAAGTGCGGTCGTGCGCGACCCATTGGATCACCAGTTACAGTGGAACCATCCTATAGGGCATTTTAGAGGATTCAGGGAGATAAAAAAAGAAGATAAGAAGAAGCTACGGAGGTAGAATATACTAAAAGTGGCTGTTCTTTTTGAAAGTCTGAAAAATCTCAGTGTTTCAGTAAGTGGTCAGTGCCGCAGTTACTGCTGCGGTCACCATGCGGAAGTCTCGTATGTACAAGCTTAGACAGAGCAAATGACAGGGAAATGATGAACAAAACACAAAGTACCCACCCTGAGGGACCCAAAAATGCAATTAGTTTTCCAAATCCAAACTAACGTCGGTGCCGAGTTCTGCCAGCAATTCCGTCAGGAGCAATTCCGTCAAGCTGGAATGGTCTCTCAAGGTGATCCATTTTCCACCAATCAAATCGTACCGCTTGGGTCCGCTAATCGGGCTGCTGAGCCAGATCTGCTTATTTGGAGGCTGTTTGTTGATCACATATGTCTTTCCTTCTCCAACAGATAACGTCATCACACCCAGCGAGAGTTCTGCATCGATCTGTGGATAATCCTCCGAAAGTATCTCAAGCTCGTCACTCAAAGTCTCCAAGTACTCGTTGGCAATCTGGCTGTACTCATTGTCGGACAATTTATCAATGAGTTGTTCGATATGCTCACCAGAAGTTGAAAGGACATAACCTCTAACTTGTGACCTGGAAACAACGGAAGGCGAGAAGCTGAAAGTTGCGCTCATTGGGCGGGCAACTAAGACAATTTTGCTAAGCGGATTTGCAAGTTTCGATGCACGAGCGAACACTGGCCGACTAAACATTATGAAATAAGAAATAGCCAGAGAGTGAATCGGATAAAGATTATTCGCGAGTTCCAGACAGGAAGTTGAGTTGGTGGTGATAAGCGGAGGGAGAAGTAGATTTTGGGGACAATAAGTTAAACTGAAGAAAATTCAAAGTAGAGATCGAGCGAGTGAGAAAATAGCTATTATTTACGATGAAATTGGGATTAAGGTGGATTTTTATAGGGAGTAGGGTATGGGGTATTGGGGTATTGGTGTATTGATGTATTTGGTAATTGGTAATTGGTAATTGGTGTATTGGTGTATTGGGTAATTGGGTGGTGAAGGCTGTGACTGTGGCACAATGAAACCCTGTCAGTTATGGGGATGTAATCACCCTGATAAGAATTGTTATGGTAGGCTAATAGTGTAACTCTTTTATTTGGGATCTTGAAGTGGGATCTTTTAAGTATTTTAAAGAATTCTTAATAGAGTGAGCCATTGAGTATGTGCACTTACGAAGTGAGGGATTGGTGGATCTAAAGGTGCATTTTGACCACTTGGAGAAGCTGCATTATTAGTAGGCATTGCAGTCGTATATGGAGTCATAAAATGGGCAGATTTTGATTCTCGCGAGAAAATGAAGCTGACTGATGAATTGGCCTATTCTAAGTGGAACCCAAGAGGTTATTTCCGGTAACGATGGCCTGATCGAGCTGACCCAGAACTGAAAGATACTTTATTAGTCGTCTTTGCTGAGCTGACTTTATGAATTAACGACTAGCGTGGCAGTCTCAATTCATGTTGCTTTGCATGGTCCACTTAATATATCTTCATGTAATGACACTTAGAGAGATGCTTCTGGAATAAAAGCACTTTACATTTGAAGTCGTAAATTTGGAAGAGTAATCAAATCCAGCACATCACGTAGGTCACTATGGATCTCGTATATTCACTCCATAAGATACTTACCCGTTGATGCACAACCACAATGTAAACATCCAGAGTAAATTCACCCAAAATAGTCAAAAGAGAAGACATAGAATCATCCAAAATACGAATTACGACCAGAAACGGAGAAACAAATGCGATAGAGCAGCGATCATAGCCTCTGTCTGCAAGTAATTTTTGCATCACAAAGCTTCGCTGAAATTCGAAGTCGCTGGGTACCGCTACTTACAGATTTGCATCAGACCGATCGTCTCATTTATCTAGTAACGGAGTGTCAACGCATTCAACGTCTAACAATTTAGTGAATTCGAAGTCATAGGCTCAGTTACAAACACAACCATCGCCTTCTCTGCAACTTCAGACATCATGACTCAAAGCAGAGATATAGTGATTCCTTGGAATTTGAAGTATCTGCACCATCATACTACAACAGAAAATCCTGATTAGTCCAGAAAGTAAGTTGTAACCTCCAAGCACCAATCTTTTTTCTCGAGAACATCGTATAACAGCTTTCGTGCGTCTTGACGGATCCCCTACATTGAACTCTCGGGTGTTGCACAAGGGATGCACCACCACCAGACAATATCTATCTAAGAATTTACTGTAAAACCACCTGGGCAGCAGGAAATTGCAATACATACATCTGAAGATGTAGATGACGTTCTGACTGTACCAGCTGCTTCACATCTTCCATAGACGTCGTATTCCAAGATTCCACGTTTACAGCCTCTCAAACTCTGCCTTCCTTTTCACAAGACATGGTTTGGTTATACTTTGGATGACAGATTCTCCGAGGACAGAAACGCATCCATTCCTGTAGTGGTAACTAGAGTTCAGGCTTCAGTTAGCGTTCATCTTTTCTCTATCGAGCGTGATCACGAATTGATTTTGGAATATCAACGACCTCAGACCAAGACAAAGAAAGGCCAAGTAAAGACTCTACTAAGAAAAGAACAAAAAAGAATAGGATTATCCTCGATGGTGTATCTTTCATTGTATTAAGCGTTGTAGTTACAAAAATCCTGTCAGTACCATGTGGTTGGTATGCCCTTATAAGATGGTGTAGAGTTATGAAAAGTGGAACAAAGTGAGCTGGTGAGATTTCAAATAGGTGATGACTACATTAGAAAACATAAATCGCTTCATCTTTGCAATGTCTTGCGTATTGCGGCTTTCAGCAATACCTCAATTAGTGTAGAGCAGTATGTGATTTGGGTGCGAAATAGTGCACTAACAAGTGACATATTTAATTTTTTGAGATGGTCATGTGTTAATGCAGCCAGTAATCATGCTTTAGCCACTGCTTAGGCGATCATTTTTAAAATTAAGTTAGGCATCTAACATCTTCAAACAAGAAACTCATGTTCTCTCCAAATGCCTTTTTCAATTGAAAGAAGATCAAATTCGGTAGAAAAAATAACTCAGTCAGCCTTTCCGTTACTTCCATTCCGCGACTTTATGAAGTCAAACTCCGAAACTGAAAGAAGCTTCACTAACGGAGAAATATAGAACTCTTCGCCGTTGTACCACACACCGTTCATTATGATCTTCTTACTTCTTATAGTGGCAGTCTTACTCTGTGCGCTTGTGCTTTACCTTCCGTACTCGGCGGGGTTGACTCACATTGAAACAGAAACTCGCAGCAAGCCAACAGAGATCAAGAAGAAAAAGGACGACTACAACGGTTACGTTCCACCAGATGAAATTTTAAGAAGAGAAGAGGAAGAGAGTGAGAATAGAGGCCTCAGAGCTCGTGCATCTGCATTGAAAGATCGCATCAATGTCACCAGTGAAGATATGCCAATCAAAATCAGGTTGAACCAAGAAACTGTGTTGAGAAAGAGACATGAGAAAGTGGTCAGCGACGGCGATCCAAACAAGTACGACTACGACTTGGACGAGCTAATTGAGGAGGAGACCAGGGGTGCTGCCCAGAAACAGGCTGAGGAGTTTTATTCCCATGAGAAAATTGGAGGAGACAAAGAAGCTATGGTCTAAAGTGCAAGTCGTCAGAAATGGTGAAAAATGATAGGCTAGAAGCCTCTTTGGGTCGATAACTCAACATGGCGCTTGAGAAGTTTTCTCACTTCTATACCTAGTAACATTCCCGTCTACTTTCTGTCAAACCTTTACTTACCTCTTTCATTCCGAGGCCATGCATGTATTATCGTTAATCAGGACACAATGTCCAATAAATCTATAATGAATCCCTTTTTTATGTACATGAATTCGTCTCTAGTATTCAAGTCCAGGAGAGTTGGTCCCGGCAGCACACTACGATTATAGTCATCTCTGGCAATCATAAGTTGGCTTCGGTACAGTTCGTGTGCACTTGCTGCTTTTCTCTGGAGTTCCGGCTCTCCTCCGAGAACATGGTCAAACGCTTTATAGATTCCCAGCACAAGCTCGTCAGAAAGTTTGATGAATTGTCCCTTGTTGCTTCGAAATACCGGCAAATATTTATTATCCATTGCGAGATTGAGAGCGTCCATCACATTCTGTGGAAGGTCAACATCGAGCATCTGATTCTGTAACCATGAATCTTTGTCTTCGTACATGATGTCATGGCTAGCTACCAACTTTCCTGTAATGAACTTGAGGTCTTCAATGGTGCTATCTTGTCTTGTAAATGAATGAAATAGTAGCTTGTAAGTTCTTGATGTGATCGGGATGCCCCACACTTGTTCAGCCTGAAACAAGAGATTGAGAATGGTGTCAAACGAGACACTCATGTTGGATGTGCAATACAATGACAATAAAGGCAAAAATGTATCTTCTGTAGGGTAGAGGGACATCAAAGGCTTATCCTTACTTTGTTCGTAGGCCATCCAGTACCGGTTGTAGGTTTCCCTGTCATCAATTGTCATTTGCTTCAAGAATGACTCTTGGCGAGCCAACAGAATGGACTTATCCCTGTTAAATAGGCTCACAATGGTTTCGGCACTCCCGACTATGTTCAAACGGATAAGAGATCTCAATAGAGTGTTCACCAACTTTATGTCGATGAGATGTGGGTGATCCGTACAGATGACTTCCAAAACCGAGGAAAACCGTTCAATGTTTCCATTAAAGGCATAGTTTTCAAGTAGAACTTGAAAAGTATTCCGATTTGGCTCCAAGCTTTTCATCTGTTTCAAAAGTTCGCTGACTGTTGCTTTATCCTTGTGTCTGAGAGCAATCAGTAAAAACACATTCAATGTATCAATATCTAGATCATCTTTAAATGCGTGACGGAATTGTGCGAGTGTTTCTGGAGAATACTGTGTTTCTGTAGCAGTTCTATACATTTCTTCGAGTCGCGAGTAATGCTCCAGTGCTTTGCTCAACGTTTGGAATGCCTCATCAACCATATCAAGTATATCTTGTCTGTCTTTGTATAGAGTCATGAACAATAACTGTCGCTGCTCCTTCCTGGTGACTGGGACTTTTGCAATATTCATGTCTTGTGCTACTCTCCAGAAATTGCTCAAGTGGCTCTTCCGTACTTTCTGCGCCATGTAAAACGACAGTATGATCTGTTCACTCAGATAGTAGAATTTGCTTGTAGGAGAAAGCGCATTGGGCCGGACAAAGTCACGCCTCGTAAGCATTTGTGACATGAATTTCTCGAAGTCTTGCGGTTTAATGTACGCTACTCCGGGTTGCGGGAGAAAACAGTAAGCATTAAACAATTCAGTGTGGTTCACTGGAGCAGAAGTGACTTCGTCATTGGGAAACCGTCCTAAGTTATCTGTTATAGGGTAAAGTGCACCAACAAACCTAGAGTAGCAAATGGCGTCGACTTCCTGTGGATTCTGGTTCCGGAACTGCTGAAGTCTGAGCTGTCGTGCTTTACACTCTGTTTCTGTCACCGAATCTTGAATGGTGGCCGGCTTGATAACTCGAGAAATGTAATTTCCAGATCCAGCTTCGATAATACGTTCACTTATTCGACTGAGGGACTTGCCTAGCACATTTGCGAAGGTTCTATCGGGCATTTTTGGACGTTTCTAGACAATTTACGTCTATGGATGTAGAGGTAGTAGGTGTTCCTGCGTCTATACTTCTCACCATCTCCAGGTAGAGAAAGTGGGTATGAACAGATACAGAAGAGAGATGAATCTCAGAGAAAGAAAGAAGAGCGCGCGACACTAACACCCAAATTTCATTTCCAATTGCTTTCTTTCCCTTCCTTCACCTCTTTCTCCCTGTAGCCAACACTCGATTCTTAAGTGGTTCGTCACGTGATATATCACATGCACATGTCTGGCATTGGAGGAAAAAAAATCAACCGTATTAGTGAATCCAACTTTCACAGACAGCCATGAAGCTCCAATCCAAGGCCGCTGGTGTTCTCGAAAGAACATCGCACTACCTTAAAGCGGGAGTTATCAAGAACAAGCCTTCTTGGTACAATATAGTCTCTGCAGTTCCGCCAGCAACAGACTTGACGAAAAAACCAAAAAACCTCCAGACAAACCAGACACCCGATCCAGTGAGCCAGCTCTATAGCAGTCGTGACGGTATTTTCAAGACAAGAGTGTCCAAGACGGAGAGAAAGCAGAAGAATAACAGCGTGAGCCGTATCCCAAAGTTCGAGTTTTTAGAGGACCAGTTGAGAGACGTTTTCTACCACCAGCACCCATGGGAGCTTGCCAGACCGAAAGTGTTGGTGGAAAATACCGGAGATGAGCATTCTAAGTGTGACTGGTCGCACATGCTCCAACTATACAAGCCTTTGGATGGAGAGAGCGTGGTGCAGAGAACATTGTGGCTTTTGCAAGATTCCAAGCAAAAGGGCCAGCAAAAGACGCTTTTCGAGGCGTATGACCAGGCTCGATTCGAGTTCTACCAGTTGCGTATGGCCCAGGAGATGGAGTCGGCCGTCGCAAAGGAAGAGCTGACAATGTTCGGCGCAATTTATGCCTCTACCAACGTGGAATGGGGATTGAAGAAAGAGCAGGAG
Organism: Sungouiella sharkensis; assembly: GCA_030567015.1. Taxonomy (NCBI): domain Eukaryota; kingdom Fungi; phylum Ascomycota; class Pichiomycetes; order Serinales; family Metschnikowiaceae; genus Sungouiella; species Sungouiella sharkensis. The sequence continues at coordinate 10,260 of JAJLRN010000042.1, read as the reverse complement.
TTTATCGACGTGTGGGTCAAGGTGGGTGAGGAGAGAACTAAGGTACGCGAGGCATCTAGAAACAAGACTTCTGCCAGTGTTGGGAGCGACGAAGCTGCAGACACTGGAGCTTCCATCTGGGAGACTTCGTTCACTGCCGAGGTGGAGGAGCCAACCAAGTAGGGAGGCGACTAACTTGGAATTGTTCGATTCTTGTAAATAGACAAAACAGTCATCGCATGAGCAATGAGTAGATCATAGGGAGAACACAAAGAAAATGGGAAGTATACCTCAAAAGATCTAAAGGTAACTTTCTAATAGGTATCTTCCGAATAGGTAGCTTCCTAGTAGGTATCTAGATCTAGGTATCCAAACTCAGGAACAATCTGAACCGTTTTCAAGTAAATATCAGAGTATTCGAAGTCATTTACAAATGCTCCTCCATCGTAACTCTTGCTGGTTACCTCAGTCCTCAGCCAATCTCTTACTTATCACCTACAAATCCCTACACTCTGCTACACCCAAGATCCGTAGTTATGTTTATGAAATGCAAATCTCATGCCGAGACACGAGTTTATTTAGAAATTATGGTACACTAATGATGGTCGTCATGCGAGCCTTTCTTCAACACCAACTTCTCGTATGCGAGGTAGACAGTGAATGCACCAACGGCGATTCCGAAACCTGGAAAGGCCGACTTAAAACGGTTGAAACGGGAGAATTGGCCTTCGTATCTCCAGGCGTCTCTCTTTGCCCAGGGGTTGCTGCTCATGTTTGGATGTATTGAAAATGTACATAAATTGTGAAGTATTCTCAAAAGCGCTCATTGGCGGAGACGTCGTGCGCTGCACATGCTGGAGATAGTTGAATTTGGGCTTGCAGGTGCAAAGTGTAGAATGGATACTGATGCAGTGAGATTGGAAACTAAGCCGTGAGTTAACGATTGGAACAATCATTGAATTTTAGACTCCATAGTTAAATAATATATTTAAATGACACTGTTATGTCCTCAAATCAGACACACCAATGAAGTATCGGTCTAAAGGGCGATTGGGTTGGAACACAACGCATTCGCTTCATAAATTGTCTGGAATTACAAGTTAATGGGCCAAAATATATCTCACGCCAGACATTTGCTTAATTTCAAGGTTTCCACCTCGATACTCCACCGCTAACAGACTTTACTGAACACTGAATGGCGAACCAGAGCGACGCAGTGTGCAGATACACCCATATTGATCTGAGAGTACAAGAGGTACTGATGTACTTAAGACCTGGCATGATAGTCGGAATTAAGAAGCAAGTGCATCATATGAGAATGATACGGACAACTGAAAGTTGTTACGGCCGATGCAGTAAACTTTGCCATAGCCTCGATACGAGCTCCTTTGATAGATAAATCAAGATGCAGTAACCATCAATAAGGTTTCGGGTTTACGGGCATCTCAGAACCGTACCATCGATGGATTTCACTAATGGAAATTTATTTAAAGATGTATGTCTGCTCATTGTTTCAAAAGGGAAAGAGATAAAAGGAGATAACAAGACGTTACAATATGGATAGCTAATAGTCTCAAGTATATAACTACAGGATAAACAATTTGAAGATTAGCAGCTACCACATGAACTTTAATCATGTAGTGCGTTTATTTCATCTCTGAACAAGACCAAATTAAGGGGAGACGTAAGCCTTTGAATATTTATGCATGGAGTGTGATCATCAATGTGCCGAGTCTTACTTACCCGAGAGTGATTCGACATCCCAATGGCGTTCCACCCTGTTTTATCCATCATTAGAGCATTATGCAGAGAAAGTGTACTGATATACTGCGTTTTTTGCAAATCATCCCTAAGTCTTACAAGCCCACCAAGCCGACCAAGCCCACCAAGCCCACAAGGTCCTAATTCCATGGTGTTGGCTCGTTTTACAGATTCCGAGAGTCTGAGATGTACGGGTGTATCTGTGTTCATCAACGCGGTAATATTGATTCTGAGAAGCTTGAGAGGTATGGATGTACTTCTACGGATAATGGTCTCGGAATGAATAGCCAGTAAAATCATAGGAATACGATATGCGGAATCAGAAGTGATGTGGGTAAACAGAAGTTTCCTTATCCACGGAATGAAACCTGACAGTATTCCGCGGAACAACTATTATTGGTTTAAGGAAGATTACGGAAACTGCATTTCCGAGGTTCCGTGAATGTGCTCCGGGTTTCTATGAACTGAGCCATTGACTGATCTCACAAGTGAAAAATATTTAAAGACGTAGGTCTGACAATAATTTGGTAAGTGGTCAGAAATAGAGATATAGGGATCACGGAGTGATACATACGTATAAAAAACAGACTCAAATATACACCTACAAGATAAAGGATCTATAGGGACAAGAAAGGAATTAACAGCTACTGCATGACTTTGAATCACGTGCGCGTTGAAATTCATCAGGTAATGATGAAATGACGTGCAGGCATTTACCAACCTACAGACAACGAAATGAAACAAGCCAATAACACATGGCATTGGGGCTGTTAGTGGCATTTTGGGTGTGAAAATGATCCTCTTAATAATGAAGAAGGTGATACCGCTCTGCAGAAAGCTTTATCAATTGATTAAATCAGGGTGAAACATGTAAGAGATGCCATTCCACGTGCGGGTACGTAAGACTCGGTCCATTGATGATCTCATTAATAAGTTTCTAAACACTATTCCAGTTGGTGTCCTTCTCTACAAGAGAACTGCATAATTAAAGTCATTGTCCAAAAGAGGAATTCCAGCCATAATTCAGGAAATATACTATGTGACCATATTATTAAGAGGAAACTTACATCAGTACAGCGATTCAATTTCCCATTACGCCAGAGTATTGCACACAACTCAATAATATTAATTGATTCAGCGATTACGAAAGGTGCTGATCTACTTATGACCGAGTACGATGGTCGGAATTAAGAAGCCAATGTTTAAAATGAGAATGATACGACAAACTGGAAGTAGATAAGGCTGATGTAGCGAACTCGCAAGCCGAACTTCTATGATTTGTGAATCAAAATGTGGAAACCTAAAATAAGGTTTTGGTTTTGCCTGCATCCCAGATTTGTACCATCAATGGATCTCATCAAGTGAAAATTGATAAAGGCGAATGTTTGCCCATTATTTCAAAAGATACAGAGAGATGAACGGATAACTAAAGGTTATAATTCCGATAACTGATAAGTCTCAAGCATATACGTACAGAAGAAATGATTGATTAAAATATGAATATTAATAGCCACTGCAAAAACTTAAATCATGCAAGCCTCAAAATTAAACAAGATTGACACAGGGGTGCATATGTATGACGCACAGCATATATGCACATATGTGCTTTGTTCCTAAAAACTGTGATCCTACTTGAACCAAATTGTGTTTCCAGCTCATACATATTGTGACACGGTTTGGGGTCCGTTCACATTTGGTCCAGATGAGCCCACCATGAGTTGGTACAGTCCATTAATGTTTGATTAAAGAAGATGTCGGCAAACTTGTACCAGATTTTCCAACGAATACATTTCTTCTTGAGGAACTAACGCAAGATATTCCAATTCCATGACTTGTTCTTTGTCAATTTTAGCCTTACCGCTTGTAAGATCACCATCCACTTCCGTTCTCCAGTGTATTTTCTAGGCAAACTTCCTGCCAACAAAGAGAACGGTACTGTAAACAGGGGCGAAGTAGTTGGTGAACAATTTATTGATATAGAACTGACTAGGAAAGAAGATCCTCAAAGCGTTAAAGAGAGGTACCAAGAAATTAAAGAATGCACCACAGTATTGCAACCAAGAGTAAGTCCAATGGGTAACCTCATAGTATGTGTCATCAACCTAGTCTAATTGGTGGACCTTGACGGCTCTTTTAAACTTGAGGTAACACATCCACATGACGGAATAATAGGACAAGATATCGAGCTTAGCTTAGTTGACGAACCAGTTAAAGACAGTTTTGGAGGACTCAGAGATACTCGTATATGACAAGTATCCATTGCCCATGGACTTGCACACAGAACAGTGGCATATCCGTTCTTAAAACTATTGGCGAAGATTCTTGGCAAGTAACCTGCCAAACATGCCGAATAGGCACTTCTGCGATCACCGTAAGTAAACTCTTTACCACAAGACCAGGCAGATCTCATGACAACAGCATTGACCAAAGAGTTCAAGCCGTGGAAACCAACAGTCTAGATACTAATGACCCATAGAGAGGAAGCAGTACCGTATTTTCCACTTACAATGGCTTCCATTAAAAGCGAGTTTACCAAGGAACATAATGATTTCAAGGAGAAAACACCTCCAATGTAGTACAAGTAGATTCTGAGATGGTCTTCTGGTTGCGATACCAATGTTCTTACGAGGAAACGATATTTCACTTGGAATCCTTTCCAGCATGTCCGGACCAAAGGCTAATGGAATGTAGGTAAGCTCGTTCCAGAAACTCAAGAACTTACCAGTGGTTCCAGGCACAAGATACGCACGGAAAAGACCACCTTACATTTAGGAAAATCAAAAGCATTTTCCTTAGCGATACCACACTTAAGACAATCAAACTGAAGAGCACAAACCCACGGTCAAGAGTTCCTTACGTTGGAAGTGAAAACACGATTTCTCTACACCAATTCAAGCCGAAACCGTTAAAGAACAACATCGATACCAAATCAATGGTAGTGAAAACAGTAGACAGTGTATCTGTCTAGTTGCTAATAACAAAAGCAACACAATTACCCCTACACAAAAAAATATGACCGATGCGCACATGTAGATGACGATGACTGCAAACCCCTTGCCAGGATCAATCTATCTGGTTGTTAAATGCAAAAACGAACCCTTGAGAGGTAACAAAGAATACATATCACCCACAGCTTGCATCAAGGGATAACCCATGGTGCATTTCTAGCAGATGAGCCCAAGGAAAAGTGATACGAACTACAAAGTCCTGAGTGGAGTCGTTAAACCAATACTAAATCCTTTACTGATCGACTTACTGATAATCATCAGGCAGGCAGGACGAGAAGACAACTTTCTGTTTGTGGTACCGTTCTTGGTGACGTTAAAGTTATCTTTAAAGTCCCTGGTACCTGTGGGGACGTACTCTCTCGTATGTGTACCAACATTCTCGACGTCAACCGAAAAGTATAAACTTTTAGTTTCTTTTTCCATGATTGGTGCTTATCGAGTCCTGCTGAGCGTGGAAATGAAGATGAATGCCAATAAAATCCATGAGCTTTGGCTTCCTCTATATAATGATTTGGTAAATGTGGGCAATCATACATGTAACATACTAAATATGCATTGATAAGAGCAGTAGTGTAGATCGTCAATTTTTTGCATATTTTGAGTTCGCATTACAGAAAATAGAATTTCGCTACCTTTAGTCTAAAATCGAGCAAGTTGCTCTTGAAATTTGTGCATGAGTCAGTTTAAATTCGCTTCATTCTTGCCCTTCAAACTTGAAATTTGCAAGAATTCCCAAGCAAATACGCGGAAATAGAAATGTGAACTCGCTAAACAAATACGGTATTGTGAATTATTCACCAGAGCCAGAACAGCCAGAACTAGAGCCAGTTGAGGTACCAGAAGTCACGGTGATTCGCCTCGACTTTAGTATCTCCATAGTCACTACAGTAGAATCATAGGCCACACATTCTGAAGTGACCGTCACTGTCCTTGTCACCGTGGTAGTGAAAGATCTCGTCCATGGAACAGCGGTGGTGGAGAAGTCCACTAGTAATCTCCACTGTCACAACAGTAGAAGTATAGGTCAGCCCTCTTGAAGTAATCGTCACCGTACCTGTCATCGTAGTATACATCCCTTCCATGGAACAGTGGTGGTTGAGAGTCCACTAGTAGTCTCCACTATCACAAAAGGGGGATGTAGATCAGCCCTTTCAAAGTAACGGTCACTGGACCTGTCGCGGTAGTGAACGCTCCCATCTCTGGTAGAGACGTGGCGACATTGATTTCTGGGAAATCGTTTGAGTCGGTGGCATCCATCTGGTAACTATTTGTACCAACATCGTTGTCGTTAGGATTGAGGATGTTGAAATTGAAATACATACAACATGTTGCCCTACGATAGCAGAAAAGTTTCGCAGAATATGCATTTCCCGCTGTTAGGTAGTAATTAGCATTCAAAATAGTGATATGCTTCGTAAAGTCCTGATTATCTTGATTATTTCCCCATGCAAAAAGCTGAAACAGAAGCGAAAAATTGTCGATCCCATTCAAACAACACTCAAATGTGACTACATCAACTAACTGTACTATTGCAGTATCATCTGTATTGCCGAAACCAAAAGTATAGTCACCACCTAAATCTGGGTTAGAAGTTCCCGGTCACGTATAAGGCAAAATAGGTCTCGTAAGAATTTTTTGAAGAACAATGTCTTCCTTTCGGTAAGTAATTTGTCAGCTGATATTGTATTCTGTAACACCATACACCGTGTTATGAGATTTATAGCTCACAAATGTCTATATTTCGGTTAAGAAACAGTTATAACGAAGAGCAGTGGAAAAGCAGTCATAAATAAGAAGTGTAAAGTAAGTTATATCCAGCAAACACTCAACAGCTTATTCTTCAATCACACGTGTGGGAGCAGAGAACAGAGCACTAAAAAATAGTGCCCCAAGAGCGTAAAAATCAGAAAACTTTTTAGAATACTGATCATTTGAATTAGTTGCATTCTGAGAGTATGATATCTTCAAGGATTGCTGACCATGTATGTTGCACATGTTTGCAATAGTTATTGTAATCTCCATTTGGTAACCTTTTCGAGTTGTACTGTACTGGTATTAAAGCTTCTGTTTCAGTTACCCTTACCAAATTTGAACTACAATTTCCTTGGGATTGACAGTTGAGCGTTCAATCCCATGTTTATTGCACATATTTGTCATAATAATTTTAATCTTCATGTGGTAACCTTTTTGAAGTGTGATGGACTAGTATTAGTGTGATTGTTTCAGTTACCCTTACTAAATTGAAACTAAAATTTCCGTCAGTTGAATAACCTGTATCCAAGGTATTGAAAAATTTAGCTGTCTCATACCGCTGATTGGATTATCAGCGAAAAGGAAATAAAGTCTCTTCATTTCTCTATTCCGGTCTCAGTAACTAAGCGCTCCACTTGCGTAGGACTGAGCATCAATTTTGTTAATTGATTGTAAAACTGTACTGTATTAGCGTAATTTTTTCAGTTACCCTTACTAAATTGGAACTAAAATTTCCGTCAGTGGGATAAGCATTTCTGTATCCCAAATATTGAATGTTTGACTCTCTCACGCCACTGTGGGATTGTAAGCGAAAAGGAAATAAAGTCTCATGTTTTTTAATTCTAGCTGACAGCGACCAAGTGCTGCACTTGTGTGGGACCGAGCATCAATTTTGTTAATTGATTGTACCATTGTATCTATAATGATACCTAACTCAGTTTCAAAAATTGGTATCGTACGATGTATGTCCTGCAGAAAATGCGCTTAGCCCTATTATATGTATGTGTACACTTGAATTGTGTCATGTAAGAACAATGAATAGCATATCTGCTGCATGAAAACAACGAATAATTCGGGATAAAGAAAACGCTTAACTGTTATTCTCACATTAATTTTAGTTCCAACATTGTAAGGTTGAGTGAAACAATAGCGCTAATACTAGTTCATTACATCTCGAAACGGTTAGCTAATGAAGATTAAACTAACTTATTGCAAACGTGCACAACAAACATGGGATCCAACGCTTCATTGATATTCTCGCATGCACAAAGCTCTTTAAGAGAAATCTGCTCCAAACGCTATAAATATCCTTTGATATTTCCAAGAGTTTCCACAATCGACTGATAAGCGAACCTTGAGGATATCTTTATTTCAGCATGAAACTGATTCAATTGATCAGTGTTCTATTAAGTTTCTTGGTTTCTTACGCTCTTGGTGGCATATCTGGGTGCTCTCTTGACACTCGTGGTTCTCAAGGGTATACTGTTGAATTTTTACTGTATATAGTAGCAGACACGTGTATTACTACTTTCTCATACTACGATCTTACTTGGCAAACGAATACTTATACTTGTTACCATAAATATTTGACTGACTTTTTAAACTATGAATCTTATGAAACGGTTTATAATATCATCGACACTACTATCACTCGCAGCTTCGATGCAGAACGCACAGTCTATGGAATAACAACTTCTTATAATTATGCCTTACGCATGACCGGATATTTCTATGCAGAGGTAGATGGCTACTACACTTTTGAGTTTCCCGGGACCTCCGGGACAACAACCGACAAATTAGATGAAGCTGCAATGGTTCAGTTGGGTGATGGGGTTGCATTCGATTGCTGTTTAAGCGAAATCTTGAGTCCATCCTCTCTGTATCTTCTTTTTACCATTTCGGGAATGGCTGCTGCTACTGGATCGTTAGCGAATATTACAACCGCTCAAAGTTACCTTCAGGCAGGTTATGCATATCCAATAAAAATTATCTTTGCTAACTTTTATGAAGCTTCGGATTTTTCTTTCAAAATTTTGGATCCTAATAACAACGACGTGAGTGAAAATGTATTCCAGAAGGATGGAAAACAAAAAACCGGATATTGTCAAGATTCAACGCAGGCAACCATCATACGTGGGTGCTCTCTTGATACTCGTGGTTCTCAAGGGTATACTGTTGAATTTTTACTGGGCATAGTAGCAGACACGTGTATTACTACTTTCTCATACTACGATCTTACTTGGCAAACGAATACTTATACTTGTTACCATAAATATTTGACTGACTTTTTAAACTATGAATCTTATGAAACGGTTTATAATATCATCGACACTACTATCACTCGCAGCTCCGATGCAGAACGCACAGTCTATGGAATAACAACTTCTTATAATTATGCCTTACGCATGACCGGATATTTCTATGCAGAGGTAGATGGCTACTACACTTTTGAGTTTCCCGGGATCACCGGGACAACAACCGACAAATTAGATGAAGCTGCAATGGTTCAGTTGGGTGATGGGGTTGCATTCGATTGCTGTTTAAGCGAAATCCTGACTCCATCCTCTCTGTATCTTCTTTTTTACATTTCTGGAATGGCTTCTGTTGCTGGATCCGTAGCGAATACTTATATCGCTCAAAGTTACCTTCAGGCAGGTTATGCATATCCAATAAAAATTATCTTCGCTAACTTTTATGAAGCTTCATACTTTTATTTCAAAATCTTGGATCCTAATAACAACGATGTGAGTGAAAATGTATTCCAGAAGAAGTCTACAAAGACTGCATATTGTCCTGCGCTCCCCACCACTACAGTGCCATGGACTGGATCGTTCACCACCACCGTAACTGGTCCAGTAACGGTGACCTCCGCATCGCTGACCTACACTACCAGTTTTGTGATTGTGGAAACACCATACTCGACGCTCGCCACCACCACCAGTCCATGGACAGGCACTGTCACTCTGACGTATGCCATGTTGACGACCGTAACTTCTGGCGGTTCAACTGAAACAGGCTGGTTGGTTGTGATAGAAATTCCAGCATACACAACATACACAACCTCATGGACTACAACGAATACCAACGGTGCAACGGAGACTGACTCTGGATTAGTAATTATAACGACTGACAAATCCGGTTCTTTGACGACCACTACTTCTCAGTTCCCAGCAAGTTTCGCACCTACTTCATATACTACAACATGGACAACAACTAACCCCAACGGTTCTACAGAGACAGACTCTGGAGTGGTGATTATACTGACTGACAAATCCGGTTCTTTGACAACTACTACTTCTCAGTTCCTATCTACCACAGTTAATGGATTAACCACGTACACAACGTCGTGGACTACTACCAATTCTAACGGTGCGACGGAGACTGACTCTGGAGTAGTGATTGTGACAACCGACAAATCCGGTTCATTGACAACTACTACTTCTATTTTCCCATCTATTAGTGGATTAACTACGTATACTACGTCGTGGACTACTACTAACTCTAATGGTGCAACGGAAACTGACTCTGGAGTAGTCATTATAACAACCGACAAATCCGGTTCATTGTCGACCACTACCTCTCAATTCAATACTGGATTAACTACGTACACAACGTCGTGGACTACTACTAACTCTAATGGCGCAACGGAGACTGACTCTGGAGTAGTGATTGTGACAACCGACAAATCCGGTTCATTGACAACTACTACCTCTCAATTCAATACTGGATTAACTACGTATACTACGTCGTGGACTACTAC